>JACXGM010010346.1:0-17450 GCA_016801145.1 Umbra pygmaea | reverse complement strand
TTTTTCAGCAGTTCAACAGTTGCCGTTATCTCTATCGCAAAAAAACTATGTAATGAATGAAGGTTGATGGGTAATGCCATCTGCTGAAAGCGTGTGAGAACTTTGACCTTTCGCTTTGTCCGTACTCATTTCCCTACTACATCAGACGTGTGGACGGGTATTCAGGACAGAACATCTCCTCGCAGGTTGAAGGAAGTCTCGCTTTCTCGTCTGTTGTAAGACGATTTGCACATTGCTCACTGAGTCATGTGTGATGGGATTAACTATCCCCCTCCCTGGTTTAAAGGAAGAGTATGCACTATGAGGGCTGGCTGGACTCCTGTAGTGGTTGTGTGGCGCAGCTTGCTTCAAATTGGATTTATTTAGGTGTTCAGAGCCTCTGTGTAGCTGTGCAGTATCTCTCTGTATTAGCGTGACTCACAGTACAGACGCAGGGAAATGCAAAACAGTGTGAATTAAAAATTCTGCTGCATCTATGGGGATATTGGTAAAGTAGAGTTTTGACTGACATGCCTGGAGGGAAGAGGAAAAATTAATAATCCCTTTGGTCTTTACGATTGACTCACTCTTTGGCGGAGCTGTGTGTGTTTGTGTGTGTGTGTGTGCGCGTGTGTGTGCGTGCACGCACACAGCGGGAAGGGACGGACATATAAACCCTCCGACTGAATCTCATTCCCCCCAGCAGACCGATCCCATCAAGGCCATTTCGAGGCAGGCGTGCGCGCTCGCGCGGTTGTTTTCTTCTCCTCGTGCGAGCGGCTTGGTTATTAAAGGAGAGTCCCGCTTCTAAACTGCCTCTGACGCGCATCGCTCCCATGAGCCTGCATCACACTATCTTCAAAACCACAAATGTCTTTGTGTGTGCGTCCGCGGAGCTCCAACGCTCATCCGTCTTTACCTGTTCTTTTTTTAAATGCTTTTCAGACTGTAATGTGGAGGCTGGTCCAGGTCGAATGTCAACGAGAAACATATCCCTAGAGGAGCAGTGTAGATTGGTCTGAAACGTTCGGAAACCAAAAGGAAGTGAGCAAAAGGAAGTGCTTTGTAAGCACAATTTCAGGGTTCTTCAACAGGTTGATTGAAGCTACTAGTAGTACTATACTAGCTCCTGTAAGCTCACAGACAATTATAATATTAAATTATCCATTCAGCTCCTGCGTACTTATTTGAATGTGACTTGAACCTCATCAACAACAAGTACAGTTTTGAAGCTGGTATATTCCTCCACTTATTGTTAAAAAACAAGTACAGATAATGCTAACATCATCAACGCTAACGTCCTCAGCAGAAGACTGAGGTTTTTCAAATGTATCCCGTGCAATTAAAAAAATATCATTCAGTTTGCTTCTTTGATACTCGTCATCACCTAAACAAATCCCAGAGTGCTCATTGTAAGCCAGGCCTGTTGGAATATTCTAGTGAGAGTGTATAAAAGAGCTCACTGTTGTGGTGTGTAGTTTATCTCCTTTTGTGAATACAGTGATACCAAGCAAACGTGTCAGCATTTAGTCCCAAAATAAACCTTGGTTTACCAAGTCACTGAAAAGCTGTGTAAGAAGAAGGATCTTTTCTATGACGACAATGCAAATGCTAAAAGAGAATCAAGAACTGGGGGTAAGATCTGAAATCAAAAAGGTAAAATTGAAATATATAGTCAAGATTTTTGTGAGAAATTACTGCTCTTGTTATTGATTTGACCATTTTGTGTCACTAGTCTATTCAAACAGAAATGGTTAAAAAGAATTTAGGACAAGATTACATTGGTGGTCAGATACTGAAGTAATGTGCAGAGCAACTTACTGGCATTTTTTCATAACATTTCCATGTTACCACTTTAACTACAGATGGTGTCAAATGGGTCTCTGCAAACATGTTACTGTTCTACATTTACATCTACTTAGGGATGGACTGATACGGTTACTGGTACTCTGTATCCGGGCCGATAATGGGCATAAGTATTCCTAGTTGTTGTCGGAAAAAGCCGATATTGCTTCTTCTCCATTACCCACTTTTCAAAGTGCTACACTGGTACAGGTTAGCCAAGGATGGCCATGGTTGTTTTCTTAAAGTGCCAGAGTGAGTAGTTCTGTACAACAGTGTAAGGAGAGGAAAAGCATCTCAACCATTTCCAAAAAAATACAATTAAACCATTGGTAGAACAACAATACCAACTAACTAGTAAGTCTGATTCACATTACTGTTTGAAATACAGTATAACAGAACTATCTAGACTTTCATGTTAGTGAGAATGGTAGGCTAGTTCCTCTTTCAGAGACCAGCTTATAAAGCTGGAAAACAGTATTTATTGCTACTTGATCATTATTAGTGGTCTAAGCCTGAAGGGGCTGGGAACCGTCGTTGCAAAGCTGGAGCTGTGGAACCCTATTGTTTTCCTAAGGATTATTATTATTATTCCGCCTCTAAAACCGATACTACAGCCTAAACCGTACATGGTCGTGGACCACAAATTACACATGTGGACCACTAGGCGCTATAATGGTGAGAAACGTGTTTTGTGCCCATAAATCCTATATTACACATTGCACAATAGAAATCCTTACATACAAGTGTACCTTGAACTGAGCTGAATATAATCATATAGCACATGCCCATTTCTGATAACAAGATTTTTCACAATATCACACAATGCGTAAACCAACATTTTTAAACTCGTTCTAGACCGTGCAACCGATCTGCACGAAACTTGGTACCTAGCCTCTCCAGATGGACCTGACCAAAAGTTATCAAAATAATTTTGTTACGTTAAACTATGCGCAATTGACAAAAAAAATATTTTCGTAGCTAGCTATGAAATATGAACTTTAGTATATTGCTTCCAAATTAAATGCTATCATCAAAAAAACTGAGATTGTTGTTCAATGTCCCACTACGATGTTCGGTACCAAATTTGAAGATCGGCCATTAGGGGGCGCTTTAATCAACATTTATGTGTTTAGGCAAATTTTTGTATTTACTACTTACATCAATGTGAGTAACTTTAAATTGACAGTGTAGATGTGCAATGGCTACCGGCACTCACATTTAAAAAAACTACACATGTGGGCCGCTAGGTGGCGCTATAATGATGTCAAACGTGTTTTTACCTATAACTTCCACATTATAAACTTTTATATCTATGTGTTCCTTGAATTAAGTTGAATCTGACGAAACACCAAATTTGGCGAAGATCGGCCATTAGGGGGTGCTTTAATCAACGTTTATTTGTTTTGGACAATACCTCAATACATTTAACTGGGATAATAGTGATTACAATATCTTTTCCATAGTAAATGCTATCAACATGACACTTTTGGTGCTTGTTTGGCATGCCGCTCTGAAGCTCTGTACCAAATTTGTCATTAAAAGGTGCTGTCGTCAACGTAGAGCAGTTTTTGCCCATTTACTCAATCAATGTTAATGGGATATTTATAATGGTGATGTACCACAGAACTTGTAGCTCACACCTCAATATTTTCTGACAATTGCCTCGCCAACGTTATACTTTGGGGTCCACTTTCCATTATGACTATCCAAAAGTATGAGCTTTTTTAATGTATCAGACATTATAGGACATATAAAAAAATTGTATTATAATCGTATAGGCTACAATTTGTTTCAAACAAAGACAAGATAAATTGATAATTATTTGTAATCTACTTTTATTTAGCAGATTTAATTGTGGTGTTCTATCCTAACCAATATTTCCTATATTTCTAAGCAGATGATCTATGCTATATTCTGATAAAATGCCACTCGTTGGGGTTATTAGAGTACGCTGGATTGTGTGCCTGTGTATCTGGCAAACTTTATTTCCTGTTTGGAGTGTGCAGTGTTAGAATTGGTTTGTTGCTAATCTAGTACAAAATTATACTACAAAACAATACAAAACATTTTCAAGAACAACTATCTATAATGTATACTGTCGGTAGCAGCCTAAATTAGTGACCTGACCTGAACAGTGAAAGGGAAATGGGACAAAGTTACAGAAAACATGTTGCTAAATGTTTTGTAAAATTGTTTCCTTTGGACAAATGTAGGTAACTCATTATTTGGTTCCTTTTTGTTTTGTTTTGTTTAATGTTTAAGGCAAAGTGTACAGACAAGATGGGCAGATATACACAAATGATTACAGTAAATTGATACAGAACCCATGATTTTGAGGATCAATGTTAACTTTAAGCCTTGCCCCTGCGCAATTAGGACAAATTAAATCAAAGATCAGTTCATTCAAATGCGCTACATGAACTGTTGGCCGCAGCATGAAGTAGCGACCTAATCTGAACAGTGAAAGGGATATTGGATAAAATTACTGAAAAAATGTTGCTAAATATTCTGTTTTGTTTAGTGTGTTAGGCACATTGTACAGACAAGATGGTTACACATACATAAACTACTACATTAAATTGCTAGAGGACCCATAATCTTGCGGATCAATGTTAAATTAATCCCTGTCCCTGTACAATTAGGATAAATTAAACCAAAGATTCGTTGATTCAAACGCGGTACATGAATACTCAGCCATGGCTGTACGGCACTCTGATTACCTCTGCTATCTGAAAACCTGTTTTCCGAACGACAGTTTACGGATCGACATACTATGTGATGGTATTTCATCATCTGCTTTCTTAGTTTGTAATCCTCTATGTTTTCTTGCTTATGACAACTTTTTTAATCTTCTCTGACATTATCAACCATTATGAAAACCCATCTTTCTACATTTTAAAATATCTTCGAAATATTAGAGCACGTGCAAATTACTACAGACCTTGTATCTTGGGCGTTGTGATATTTTCCAGCTTTTGCGTAACAGCCATCGCGCATTTGGTTCCGATTTCATACGTTCTACTTTTGTGGGCTCCGCGGGTCATCGAGGCGACTTGCACCAGGGGGGACTCGCCAGGGACGGCTTGGACCCTGTCAAAACTACTTGCAGTTCTAGTTTTGTGTTATTATTTTAAACTGATTTATATGCGACAAGCTTCCCTGCAATATGCAGTGCTTTGTTGCACACAAAATCACTGCCTCAAATGCATAATATTACCAAAGATGGAACCACACGTGCCTATTTAAAAACACTGTAGAATTAAAACTATTTTCTTCATAGAAATTTCTACATGTTCAAATGGCAAAATAAGAAACAGCAATTAATATCGCTTTAGCCATTGCATTTGTCATGTAATATTTGTATAATTATAGGTGCATACAGTATATTAGAGTCCTCAAGGAAACGTTCAAGTACAGAACCAAACAAACTGACAATTAAGTTACTGCATTTTTAGCACGTTCCGCCATCCTGCTTTGTCCCAGACGACAGGGCGAGATGGCTGCAAGTCAGTATGGCCAGTCCCTGCATTCTGTGGCATAACATCAATTAATAAACCTTTGGAAAGTAGAGAACTTCTGCAGTTTTTAAGCACTTCTCTGTGAACAAACTAGTGGAAGTTCTGACATAGGCCTGCGAACCTTAACAAATATACCAAAATTACAGTAATAGTACAGCTATAATTGTGTACCGATTATAATAAAATAGTCAAATACCTTAACAGAATTGTATATGATTATAGGTCATTATCCCTGTTTGGAGAAAGTCACTTCAAAACTGACATTCTCTTCTTACACAAAACAACTGGAATACCTTAGCGCAAATGCAAAAAGAAACAACCCGCTCCTGCATTTGCTTTCACAAAAAATGTTTTATCGCTGTAGATAATTAGGGAAGGAAGCGTAAACCAATAAAATTATTAGTCCAAAAATATTACAAATGTTTTGACCTGCAGTGTAAATTATGTTCTTCAGAATATGTAGGAGCATTTTCTTTTCTATATTTGAATTGGGGGAAAATTGGTTAATATTGGCTGATATAATTGGCATAGTTATTAAAAGTACTTGTATCAATACTCAGTATAACAAGTACTTGTAAAAATGCTATCGGTACATCCCTAGTTCTAGTGACAAAAATCATATCCTCTAAGGGGTGGAATTTTTATAATTTATTTGAGGAGGGGCTCAAGAGGGAGGTGCATAATCCTGTGGAAAACTCACTGGGCCCTTCTGCAAAAGAAGGGTGGGCAATGTTACTATGAAGGCAGATGTACACCTCATCATTTTTGCTGGGTTGCCGGTTTTCTCACATAATTTGGAAAATGAAAAAGGGGAAATGTGTCAAATCTTACATGGGAATAGTGGAGGTAGCAGCAGGAATTTGTTCCGTCTACTTTGTATAGTTGTCCTGTTGCCACTCCTTTGTTATCTTGGCTGTGTGCTTAGGGTCTTTGTCCTGCTGGAAGATGAACCTTAACAATGAATTTAATCTATTTCGGAATCAGGGTGTCGTGACACAAAATGTAGAAAAAGTGAAGCGCTGTTAATACTTTCTGGATGCACTCTACTTAATTTATCAATTTATTATATACACACAAAAACAGAACAACAAACCATCCACAAATTGTTTTAACAATGGATGGACATGACGTTGCGATTGGAAAGAATACATTTTAAGTAACAACCATGTCCAGCCCTCAACTTTGCAAAATGTTCTTTTCAAGCTACTGTACTATGGGCCAAAAAACCCATGCAGGACTTATATTCATGAACTTTTCAGCTGCCATTATTACTCTCCTTTCTCAAATATATTTGTAAAAGCTTCCTTTCCACATTTGGTTGGATTGGAGCTTTGTGGGCTAGAAAATGGACTTACTTACCTAATACTCCCAACATGTCATATTTAATGTCATCATGTAAAAATGTCTTCCATCAGACCCCCACATGTTTGGTTGGCAGACTTCCTAAATTATATGAGTGACATATAAAAACACAATGTGCCATCTATTTGCATTTCACAGTGCTACTGTCCTTTGTATTCATTGCATGTGATCATCATACTTTCAATTGGTTTGTATATCTGTTGTATGGTGTTGCAGTGTTTTGTTGTTTGTACTGTTGAACCCTGAACACACGACAGGAACAATATGGATATGGATTGATTTCAGAACACACCTGCATTTGTAATGTATTCCACTGCAAACAAATATAATTAATTTTCTAAAGAATCAGACACCACAAGTTCCCGGCTACTGCCTATTCAACGCTGTATTGACAAACTCTACACTTGTCAAGGCATTATTAGCTTAAGAAGCCAAACGCAATACCTGGCAATTACTTTTCAACATATTGCCCTGGTCTTACTCTGTGGTGCCTCATGATCCTTCAATAAAACCTTGTAGAAGTATATAACTAGTAATTTGAATATTTTATTTGTGAAAATGCAGCAGCAGCTACATATTTATTTAAGACATTTCTGTTTTTCCGATCTGATATTAAAGTGAAATGACAGACCTACAGGTATATATTTTAATGTGATTTAGAAAGTTGCATTACATTCAATTCTAATAGTTCTAAATGTGTAATTGTTATGTGAAGTACATGTACACCTGTAAACCAGACTAAACAATTATTTTGGAAAACAAACTTAACAGCTATAGGGCCCCGCTTAGATTTTATTATCAGCTTATTTACGCTTACTTTACCAGATTTATTAAGAGATAATAGGACAGTATTTTGACTGTTTGCTAATCACATAGGGAAATGGTTAAGGGAAGAATAGGCCCAATTCAAAGGAATAAAAAACAATATACCCTGCTCAAAGTAATTAAGGGAAAGCTCAAGTCACACATCAGGCCTCAACGAACGAAACATACCGGTATGAAAGATAAAAATCTTTACATTGTGTAATTCATTGAGAACAAAATGACGTAACAACTGTCACTGGAGTTCAGAATCACCAACCGAATGAGGGCTGGATTCAAATTCACACTGGAAATCTAAGTGAACAGTTGAAATCACAGACTGGTGGCCATGATTGAAGTGTGGCCTGTTTGGGAATTTGGCCATGACACTGGGGTTATTCACCCCTACTCTTACTATAAGTGCCATGGGATTTTTTATGACCACTGAGAGTCAGGACACCCATTTAACATCCCATCTGAAAGACTCCACCCTACGCAGGGCAGATGTCCCCATCACTACCCTGGGGCATTGGGAAAGATATTTAGACCAGAGGGAAGAATGCCCTCTACTGGCCCTCCATTACCACTGCCAGCTTCATTGGTCTCCCATCCAGGGACCAACCAGGCCCGACCCTGCTTAGCTTTAAAGCAAACCAGCAGTGGAATACAGGGCTCTACGCTGCTGGCAAAAACCTCAGAGAGGAAGTAGGTAGCTATAGAATAGGGAAGAGTCTGTGTATGGTAATTGTGGCGCTGTAACCCTTAAAGTGACCAAATTACCGGTATGTGGTATACCAAACCAGTGCAGATAAACAACCCACCCAAAATAATATAATTAATGGCAAAATACAACTAGAACAGTTGAGTAAATATGTGAATTTGCTTACTGTTTCGTCCAATCCATTTGTATTATCTTAGCAGAAAGTTTGCCTAAATCCAATCACCTCCAATCATGCCATCTCTCCTCACATCTCTCAAAGTCCAATGTAAGCATTTTCTTAATGAAACAGAGTGGCCTCCTTGGCCATGTGAGTGGGAGACAGCTCCAAGGAGAAGGGGAGGTTGTCCCCAGAGAGAGAGAGAAGAATAGAGAGATCAGTGCTTTCATCCTCAGATATGGCTGTAGGCCAGCTGTCTTAGAAGTAGAGTTAAAGATCCAGTGCAGTAAAAGGTTTTGATTTTCCGAAAAATTGTTAAAAAGGCATTATCAGAAAAGAGCAGTTTAAAGAAGAAAAGAAAATGCCCCCAATTTCAGCCTGTTAGGGTGCAATGGTACTGAAAATTGCTGTCCTAAAATCAGACTTCAAAGGCTCAGGGAATATATATATATATATATATATATATGTATATGTCGTTTTTATTTTGTGGTATTCCGCCAATAAACTGAGTGATTTATTAGGCATTGATGCTTTCATAGAGAAGAGTGTAGTACAAATCAGGAGACAGAGGTAGTTGTGGCTCTGTAGAGCTGTTGTACAGAGCAGCTGGCTTCTATTTTTAGCCCTCTTAACTCTCCCACAACCTCCCCCCTGAGCTAACACAGACCAGCTCTGCTCACACAATCAGACCCAGCCCACTGAAGGAGATATTTATAACTGCTGCCTGCCTGTCTGCAGGACTGTGACAGACTCCTGCATGCATTACTTTGGGTGCAAGCCCAATATTAGGACTAGCTACAGTAACTCATGTCTTTTAAAAGGCAGAAGCCTGGTTTGGCTTTGTCACAGCGTACTGCGACATCTCTGGGAAAAAAAACATTCAAACTAGGCCTGGGTGATATGGCCTAAAAGTAATATCTCAATATAATATCTCGGGCGATTCACAATATATATCTTGTTTTATATATATATATATATATATATATATATATATGTTTACAATATGTATCTTGTTTTTCTTTAAACTGATATATGCCCATATATAGTCTCATTTTTCAATTGTATCTAGTCCCAGAAGAAATTAGTTTACGGATAGTACACAATTTAGTGCATGTTTTTTACATATCATGTCATGCGGCACATCTAATGATTTTTCTGTTATGGTTGCAATTTTTCTGTTATGGTTGCAAGTACAGTACTGAAGTCATGTCAGTGAATGGAAGAAACCTTTTTTAAACATTGCGTCATTTCACGCATTCCTCCCATTTCACCGCGTGGTTCCGTTTCAGGTGATGGACGAGGTTGCTCGTGCTGCTGCTTTTCTTAGCAATTGTCTTTCGACAAACTTTGCAGAGGACATTCGCTTGTTGAACATCTGAGCTCTTATACCCCAACCACTTCCATAGGACTGAACAAATATTGCTGCCATTTTTGGGGATTTTTTAATCCTCACAAGAGGCTGACATTCCTCACTTCACATTTTGGTAGAACGCTTGCCGCCTCTAATGTACACTTTGCGGTTTCAAATAAATAACGAAAGGCTGTCTAGGATTGTGATTGGATGGATTATGTCTGGGCATACAGTATGCTGTGATGCTGTTGGGTTTCACAAAGAAAATTAAAACTTGACAATTTATAAACTCAATACTTGCGATACAGGCATGTGGTGCTAAAAACATAAACTCAAATATATTGAATAAACTCGATATTATGCCCAGACCAAATTCAAACTGAATTACGGGAAACTGGTTAGTGTCATTCTTGTATTGCAATCATGATTTAGGCTTGTAAGAAATGTTCCACCCCTTGTAAGACAATTGTCTGTAATTGATACAGAGGAATAGATATGGTTTCACATCAAACAGCGCAGTAGTGGTATGTTCAATATGTTTTAGCTTGCCAGCCTGAGAATTCTTTTTCATGTTTGATTTACAACATCCTCTTTGCACTGAACTAAACACAGAACTGCAAGCTACAAACGAGGTAAATGGAAATCAATATTTTCTGAAATAATTGTTATTTTCCTTTTTGTCTGCTGTTAGAGTGAGTACAGTTTCTGTAGCTCCACACACTGAGCGTGTGCAGTGGTAGCATGCTGAGTAACCAGTCAGCAGCCTCTTTGAAGTGTGGTGTCAGTAACAGCGTGACAGTGCATCCCACCTGTCCCTCTCTCCACTGTCTAGAATAAAGTCCCATTCCCCAGTCGAGGCAGTGTAACAAATCACGGGGCTGCGGATTATACATACACACACCAGTGAGCACCATCATTTATGGTGGAGTGTGATCATTTTTTGGTTCTGTACTCTAGCACTTTGAGTTCGAAAGGACACAACAACAATGAGGTTGACGTGCAGACTGTCAGCTTTAATTTGATGATATATTCATACATATCTATGAACAGTTCAGAAATGACAACACATTTTACACATGGTCCCCACAGTTTCGGCCACCAAAATCCATTGGACAGTTGAACATATTGTAGAATAACATAATAATTGTCAATATTTGGTTGCATATTCTTCGCATGGAATAACTGCTGGAAGTCTGTGATGCATCAACATCACCTGACTGTGGGTATCGCCCCTGGTGATTTCCAGGGCCTTGGGTTGCAAAATAGCACCATCACTTTTCCAACCCATCATTTTCTTCAGGATCATCCCTCTTTTTTACACCATACCCACCCAATGTCGGTGAAACGACATAGGACAATTCAAAAATTCTCCCTGCAAAGGTTGAAAGGTTCATTATTGTATTTGAACCTTCTAACAAAACACAACATATCTAAGTTGATAAGTAGTTGCCATACTATGGTTATATAAATATTTCCTTGCACAACTGAATATTATCATGAATCTATATAATGACTGCTTCTTGTTGACATACATGTTGCAAACTGACATCAGCGTTTTGTTTAACCACAGTTTCATGTGAAGCAAAGCAGTTTAAGAAGCGCGGAAATAATGGCAATTCTCTGAGGAGCATTTCCAGTGGACCAGTGTGGTTTTTGACAAAAGCTAATTATGTACCAAGGAAAATCTCTGCCCTTGCTTCAGTGACGTTTGTATATTGTCATCCATTAATGCTCCTGGTACAGCACCCCAAAAATCAAGTTCATGGAGCTATGATGGTAAGCTTTCGCGACTTTTTTTGTCCGGTGTAATTTCCCTGTATAGGGCCCTAATGTGTGGAGAATAAAGAGCGGAGGGGGCCTCATAGATAGTCTATATACAATGTCCAGAATTGCCTGCTATGCTACTGTACCCACCTCCAGAGCTTCTAGTCCAAAGACATTTTTTGTCATCTAACCATAGTAAACAGTTCCAATCAAAGATAAAATGATCTTTAACAAGATTTAGTAAATGGTTTCAATTCCAAATGTGATCCTCGATAAATATACTAAACTGTGAAACATCCTTCTCACTGTGTGTTTGTTTAAAATTCACTTGCTCCTTCTTCCAGGCACGTTAGTTTCAGCATAGTTGATTCAAACATCTTGATTATTGTTCTGTCAGTGCAGTGCAGATGGGGATTGTTAGGTATGTAGCATTTTTGTTTTGGAAGCCATTGCTTGAAGGTCAACAACCTTTTGTGTCTTTTCAGTATTGTGTTTTCTGACTTGCCCCATTTTGATAGACTAATTAGTTTGGCATGTCTGTCAACTCGTATGCCTACTGCAGTAAGACATGAAAGATCACTTAAAGTTCCCTTTATGAAAGGCTATATTTTGTTACATTTACAGTTTAGTAATTTAGCAGAGTGACTTACTATATATACAGGGACATTCACCTGGAGCAACTTAGGGTTAAGTAAGTGCCTTGCCCAAGGACAAAATTACATTTGACACAGACAGGGATTGAACCGATAACCTTCCGAGTATAAGTACGACTCCCTAACTAATGAGCCGTCTGACACACCCTTGTTGTGCCAAGCTATCCACTCCAGTCTTGGTTCGAGATTGTGATCTGCATGTTGCTGTTCACCTTAGTATCATGACAATATTGTATCATGAGCTCCTTGGCAATTCCAAGCCCTAATATCCCTAATAATTAGTCTTACATATTTTAGAAACATTTTCATATTTTGGTGTATTTCTTTTAGTTATACAAGTGTTTCTTCCTCTTGAAAATGTTTTTTTTCTGCTCTGTTATCTAAAATATTCCTTTCTTCTGGAGACGTGATCTAAAATTCTGACTGTAAACAAGTTGATTACGACATTTGTGTTCATAATTTGAGCATCCCGAGAATAATGGATGAGATTTTGATCAGATATAAATCTACTCAGCTTGTGGTCTTATGAGTGAGTACAGAGTATCCAGTTAGCTAGTCTGAAGGAAATACACTCAAACACACACTTGTCTGAAGGAAATACACTCAAACACACACTTGTCTGAAGGAAATACACTCAAACACACACTTGTCTGAGCTTTTGAATAGTGAAGTGTATCCTTTCATGATCAATGAAGAATTGGTTTTTCATGAGCGTATATATGTGGACTTAACAAAAAGTTCTGAAAGTGCTTCATACAGATGCTATTTTCAATGGCACAATTATTTATTTATTTATTCTTTCATATCGCTGTTCAGGTGACAGGCTTTCTAACCTTTGTGAGCTTTCTGCGGCTTAATGATTGCATTGTTCTTCCTGAAAGACCAATTCTCACAATGAAGGTAAAGTCGTCGCTGACTACCACCAGTGTGCAAGTCCTCATCTAACTGTGACAGAGATAATGTGAATTTCTACTGGGGTCAGGTCATTGGAGAACCGTGGAATTAAGTACACATGTCATTGTTGCACTTGCTGTCTTAAGTAGTCCCACACTTGTTGTCCTGTTGCTGGTTTGATATTAAAACCTCCTGACTTGTCAGTGCCTTAATGTGGTTAGCGTGTTGACTGTGTCATCTGTACAGTCATGAGCCAGTTCACTTTTGTTGCCAGCGGTTTAGAGCTTAACGGCTGTGTGTTGAGTTATTTTGAAGGGACATCAAATGTCCACTGTTATACAAGCTGTACACTTACTACTTCACATTGTAGCAAAGTGTCATTTCTTCAGTGTTGTCACATGAAAGTTATAATTATATATTTATAAAAACGTGAGGGGTGTACTCACTATTGTGAGATACTGAATGTATTATTATAATATGCATACATATTAGTTTATTAAGGTAAGGGTTAGGTTAAAGATACAGTCCGATTTTCGTAATAGCAAAACTATATTTAGCCCCTCCATTTTAGTCCGGATGTGTAGTAATGTCTATTATATGCACAGTCTAAGTAGAACCATTGTCTTACCATAGTTAGCTTGAAAACCGACAGTGTTTTGACGTAGGGGAAGTCTCAATGACAGAGCTGTCAATCAAACCTGAGCTATACGATGACAACTAAGGAGGTTGCAGAGTGAGCACAACTTCTAAACACAGGAGTCCAAGAGAAAAAAATATACGAACCTAGAGACTTCAGATAAATTAAAATAAAATAAAAAGTCCCGAGCGGGGACCAGTTTTTGCTCTAGGGCGCCTACATTCACATTCTTTAGAACCAAGAGGCCTAAAGAGTTCAAAATATCACCTAAAATTGCAGAAGGCATCTTTAAGGTTAGGATTAGGGCTGAGGTTTAGGTTAAGGTTAGGTAACATGGATTTCTATGTTTTCTGGTCCCCACAAAGTTAGCTGTACATGACTGTATGAGAGAGAGAGAGAGAGAGTCTAGAAAGAGCCCGGCTGGTTATCTCTTAGGTGGACAGCTTGTTATACCTGCCTCCCCGGGTCCAGAGAACACTGCATCATCTCTTCTGTTGCAGTTTTTTTCTTCTCTTGCTCCCTGTAGACATGGAGGAGGAGAATAGCCTGTTCTCTTCTTCTCTCTTTGTGATCTTGTGAACAATACCAGGCCCTGGGGTAATGAACTCCATGGTATCCAGTAGATAAGTCATACTGTACAGTGTATTTACATGTGGTTGTGTAAATGTTAGACAAAGTAAATGTGTATGAAAGATGAATTCAAGGAAGGTCCGTCAGTGTTGCTGTCAGACCCACTGCACCCCCCCCCGCTCCCCCTTTTGCACCAGTTGATATGAGCTATTGTGCCACATTGTCTCTGCTCTGCCCCAAAGGCGTTTTGCACATCATCTTTTATTTAGTTATTTGCACATAATAATTTGTTCTATTATTTGCTTATTATAATTTGCACTGTTATCCCCTAGTGTTACTGTTTACTAGCGATCTGATGTCACAGCATATTTATTAAACTACCTCTTGAAATGTAACACATCTGTACACACTGTTTTGAAAAAGAGTGTGTGACATTTTTTATATCCTGTATGAAACGCTGTGTTGTCTCTTACACTATTACGTTTTTTCTTGGCCAAGTCGTTGTTGACTTGTTTACAAACCCACACTTAGAACGTGCATGGAGCAGTGATATGGAAGTACCAGTAATCAAACCCTTCTGTGTTGATCTGTTACTCTAGATCCAATATGGGAAGTGCATTTCCTTGAGGTACTGTAGGCTAATGCACTGTTGTTGCTGAAAAACATGCCTGGGACTTCTACCGATTCTAATGTTTTGAAAAGTGTCCGAAATTCATTACAATATATAATTCCAATTAATCGTATTGTTTTTATGCACATGCGTTGGAAAAATTTAATCTTAAACCCAGTAGCCACGCAATTTCTACACCTTACACATGCCAAAGTAGCAACAGTCTATCAATTTCTACACCTTACACATGCCAAAGTAGCAGCAGTCTATCAATTTCTACACCTTACACATGCCAAAGTAGCAGCAGTCTATCAATCTACACCTTACACATGCCAAAGTAGCAGCAGTCTATCAATCTACACCTTACACATGCCAAAGTAGCAGCAGTCTATCAATCTACACCTTACACATGCCAAAGTAGCAGCAGTCTATCAATCTACACCTTACACATGCCAAAGTAGCAGCAGTCTATCAATCTACACCTTACACATGCCAAAGTAGCAGCAGTCTATCTTTTTCCCCAGGCCATTATCAGAATATTTACCTACGTTTATCCCTATTGATAAACTTGACTATACATTCACAGTCTACACATGCACATGGCCTCACTGTTTTCAGGTGTTCTGGAGTGAAGAGCGCCCAAAGCTATAGTCTGACCCCTCTTACAATGTCATAATGATTCAGTGGGCTGAGGTGTGTATGTGTGCTTGTGTCAGCTCATAGAACAGCTTATCCAGGAGACTGAAGAGGCAAATAATGGCCATACATCAACCCCCCTGATGACCTGTCTGTCCCTCAGTGCCCTGTCACCACTACTAGATCACTCAGCTCTGCCCCGCCCCTGTTATTACCCTGCCTTGCCTCGTAGCTACAACACTGTGTGTGTTTCCTGTTGTAAGTGTGTGTACTAACAGGTATAGTTAAACAAGCAATACTGACTGGCCATTTACTTGTAAAATAGAAATTCAATATTAGGTTTACAGTTATGGTTAGGCATTACATAGTATTTTTAGATTTAGTGTTACAATTTTGGGTTAGGTTAAGGTTAGGTGATATTGAGTATTGTTTTGATTTAATGGTACATACTTTTCGGCCCTTACAAAGATTGTTAAACAATTGTGTTAATGTGGGTGGGCGTTCAGAGGCAAGGAGTGGGAAATTCTGCAAGAATCTATGTTAGTACCGTTGATCTTTGACTTGCTCTCTTTGCATTTAGATATCAAATGCTCTGGTCCAACACACTGCAGAAGGTAACATTGATGTACAGTAAGGCAGTAATTATCTGGTGTTGTAACACACAATGCTTCTGAATCTTCCACTCAGTTGAGGTGGGTGTTAATGTTACCCTGTTTTTTTTTTTAACATAATGCATGTGATTAATTGGCTAGATGTCATAAAGGCTAAATATGTCGAAAACTGCTCTTGAGGATACTGTTTTATTCCTGAGACATGCATTTCCATTGAAGCACTTTTTTACGCCAATGGTTTTCATCCCTTACATTCTTCTAATTGGGGATCAGGGTTGTAAAAATTACAAAGTAAAAGTACTCGGCTGGTTTAATCCGTTTCGGGAAGTTTATTTATGGTTTACTCTTTTTATTAATTTCATTCATCAATGGTTTCTTCATGAACCCCCTTTACTGTACTTGGTCATTTTGGTCTTAAAGATGTCTTCTGCGATAGGTGATATTTATGCCTATTTAAAAAATGCGAATACAGGCGCTGTTGGGCTAGAACGGTGTCTAGGTTAATATTTTTTTTCTTGTTCTACTGTATATAGAGGTTGGACCTGCCCTACAAATTCATTAGACATCTCCGTATAGCTCTGGTTTGATTGACAGCTCTGTCAACTGTACTTTTATTTTAGCAGAACATTACTCACAAATTTGTTGGGGATTCTCTGCCTGATGCTGGGTAAGGGAATGCCTGCAATAGCGTGAAAAACACAGTCGGGTTTCAGGCTAACTATGGTAAAACGATGATTCTACTTAGATTGTGCATATAATATAAACAATATACTACACATACGGACGCCTAAAAAATTATTTTGCAATTTGGAAAGTCGCAGACTTTCGCTTCAATTAGGAACTTTAAACGCAATATTTTATATTCAGCTGAACCCAGAAAATTTTAATTTATATTTCTTGCAAAATGTCTTGGGGAATAATTGAAATATGTTAAAACAGATGGGTGTAATATACTATCCGGAGGAAATCATGAAACTGATTTTGAAACAAGCATAGATGTTACAGTAGTACACCACCGGTCCAAACTTTTATTTTTATCATACGTTTTCTAAATTAATTTTCAAAAAGTACTCACTTTTGTTGGTAGCTGTTTAGACCTTAATGGCTGTGTGTTGTTATTTTGAGGCGACAGCAAATGTACACTTATACAAGCTGTACACTCACTACTTTACATTGCAGCAAACTGTCATTACTTCAGTGTTGTCACATGAAAAGTTACAAACAAATATTTACATAAATGTGAGGCTTGTACTCACGTTTGTCAGATATTGTGTATATATATATATATATATATATATATATATATATATATATATATATATATATATATATATATATATA
>JACXGM010010345.1:0-16681 GCA_016801145.1 Umbra pygmaea | reverse complement strand
CACAGCCAAATGTTTGCCATTTGGCCACAACCAGCAGGAACCTTGGCTTCAAAAGGATCCTTGTATTCAACATTCAATTGTCACCTAGTTGCCTGGATTCCTACATAATCTTATTTAATTAAGTCACCTCTTTACCTAAAAGCATTTTACAATACATTTCCCAGAGAACAATCCTTCATAATTACATAAATAATTTTCCCACAATCTCAGAATAACTGGTCTTGCTTTATAATTTCCACATGATCTATAGCTTCTAATAGACACCAAACACGCAGGGTAACCTATTATAGAACATAACATCACAACTAGGCATTTGATATCAATTAGCGGTTTAGTTCTGATTAATGCTAATCCTTTGAACAGTTATTCTGCATAACCTATTCGAAATTCTCTTGCTACATTTATTGCATTTCCTCATAACCGTATTCTACACAAGATGCCTATTTCTAAACATTTTTACTAATCATCAGTTCTACAGTAAAGAAAATTATCCTATAGGATAACATTTACATACAATTCTAATTAGACATTCATAAAGTGTCTGATTATTGATAATATCAAATTTGGTTTAATCTCTTCAACTGATATTTCAGTTGACAGCCTTAGTCAGAGAGAGGAGGCCATGAATAACTGAAACCCCCAAGGGCAATTTCACAAATTTGAGTTCACCTTACTAAACGTTTTTGGGTACAAAATACATTCAGGTTGACAGTGTGGGATGTCTAATCAACTTTTGCTTTTGAGGTTTTCATACACAGCATCTTCCTAATGGAGACAGAAGACAACATATTGTTAAAATAATGAAAGTGACATGCTCCTAAAAACACCAATGTTTTTTCCTGACCTTAACAGACTCACCTGTTGAAAATTGACTGTTGCCGATTTCTGTGATGCAGTACAGTTCATATTGATGCTTGAGACATTAGCATACACAGAACTAGAATTATCCTTATGGGGCGAATGGACAGACAACGTTAATAAATGTTCCACAAGTCATACACATTCATCAGAGATATCATCTAAATTCAACAAACTTACCTGTCCATCGTCTGCTTTTTCATTTGTTTCAGATGTAGATTTGAATGCCTTCATTCTGAATGAATAAGACATTTACATCACTTATCATATGACTTACAGTAAGTACTCTGGAGTGACTTAGGGTACAGTGCCTTGCTTAAGGACACAACAACAACATCTGTCACAGTCAGGAAACTACTAGTCAGAGTCCCTAACTCTGCAGCAATCTGATGGCCAATTAGGTGTGAGATCATTTAACAGCTAATGCAAGTGAAAAAATCTCAGTGCTGAAGTGAAATACAATAAAAAACAGACATGCATTGAGAATAAATCAAGGCACTAGATCTAAGTCAAGCCCATTCTAATGTTTCATGATGTCATGTTGATACTAGGAGGACCCAAACCCTTGGAACATGCCTCAGGATCATGTGGCCTTATGACTCCTTCCTGTCTCTGTCATGTGTCAACCTCGCTGTGCTGGTGCCCATGTCACTACTGTTGGTTATCATGTTTCTGACTGGTGTAGTGGGAAATTAATGTTGTTCGCAGGACCAAATAATGACTATATCCACATTGGGTTGCACAAGGCATGTTTTTCTTTACAGATAACTATTCTAGTTGGCTGGCCAGAATGTTTGAGGGTCCACAGTAAAGTGTTTGTTCCCGCCCACTGGGGTGGGACAGTTCAATATCATGTAAATGTGTGAGGCCCATCCTTTTGTATTGGTATTCGCGCCAGTACGGCGGTTCCACAGGAAACGTATGTTTTCCCCCCTCGGAAGGGACATTTCAATTACATGTAAATGTTATGACACTGTCCTTTTGTTGATTCCAAGGCTAGCGCCAGCAAGACTGGGCATAATTTGATTATGTATGTGGGGGTGCCAAGCCTGTTTGTTCTAACCACAGCCAAGTGAAGTGATACCATTTGCCATGCAACCGTGGGAGGAGTTTTGGGGAGCACCTGGGCGCAAAGGTTAAAAGTGCTCTGTTTTAGTTGTTAGTTTGAGTTCATATCTTAGAAGATGCTCCGGGCAAGCGAGTTTGCTCTAGCCGTGTGATCAGATAGGATAATTGTAGTTTTTAGTTAGGTTTTAGGATTCTAGGACGACATGTATTAATATTCTTGGTATTGTAACTTGTGGTTTCATTGTCCGGTTAAAGAGTTGTATTTTCTGCCTTTAATTGGAATTAAATATTATTGCTTTGAACCGAGCCTTGTTTGCGACATTCCAAGTTTATTCCTTATATCTCTGGTGGAGTATATAGAAAGCATTGTTAGCCTCAGTTGGCAGAAAGGGGATTTTTGTGTACAAGTTGACAAGGAAGAAAGTTCAGCCCACACCTGGGCATTCCTTATTCCTCGTCCCTATCGTACAGTTCAGCTTCCCGGGAAGCATTTCTGATTTTAGGTTTCGAGTCAATGTACCTTAAATCTCGTCCAGCTGTTGCAGTCGTTTACGTGATGACAGTTTAGCCCGTCCATATTGCATACTTGGTGTGGCTCGGAGAGTTCAGACTAGCTACCTGACAGGTCCAGAGTTTCATGCCCGCGAGGCCCTGTGTTGAACTTGCTTCGCTAACACATACAACATATGGAGTCAGATTTATAGATATTATATATCTACGAGGCAATTAAGATCAATAAGATCATTCTCCACGCTTTCCTATTAAGCTATTATTTCTCTGTTTAACTCATAACATTGCCCCCAAGGGAAAAGGAAATATATCATTTATTATTGTATTAATTTCATGTGCATATTAATGGTATAATATTCTCTTAAAATCCCATAACTACACTGGCAAATCCATAAGTACCGTTTGAGAGCGCATCCTGTTATCTCTGCCCAAGCCTACTGAACTGTGTTAATGCTACATAAAGACTGTGGTCACAGTCCAACTATTACCATATCCATTTATGGACACTAAATAAACACTTATCTCCAACCAGTACAGCCAGAAGAGGGCCAAACCCCTCTCTAGGATTCTTCCTAAATTCCACCTACTAGGATGTTTTTCCCAGCAACTGTGCATCACATCTTGCTCTTTTGGGGTTTCAGGTATCTATTAAATCACTTTGTAACAACTGCTGTTGTAAACATGGCTTTATAAAAATCATATGATTTGTTTGTCTCTCACCTGAACCACATGATCCCAGAGAGACAGATGAGAAGGAGAACAAACACTGTGACTCCTACAGCTGCAGTCATGACAGAAGTTTCTTTTCCTAGATAGCCTAAGGAAAACAGTCATGTGGTAAGTTTAAGTTAAGAAATAATCATAGTTCAGGCCGTTGATGCAATAACTGTGCAGAATAACATAAAAATAAAATGAATAAAATAAAAAGTGTATCCCACCACTGTACAGCACAAGGAAAGATATTAGCTTGAAACCAAATAGTATTGAAGAATGAAACCTTGCCTGATCTAAAGATCATCAGGGCTGTAGAGTTGTCAGATCCTATCCTGTTATGAGCCTCACAGATGTAAGGTCCACTGTCCTCAGAACTGATGTTACTGATGTTGTAGATCTGTCCAGATCCATTTAGCAAAAGCTTGTTTGTAAAGTACCAGGTGTATTTGTCCACAGGTGGGTTGGCATCACTGCTGCAGGTCAGAGTCACTGAACTGCCCTCCACTATTTCACCAGAGGGACTGACTGATACCAAGGTGTTCTTTGGGCCATCTGACACAACACGTAATAGATTTACATCTTAAATAAATTAAGATTTTATTTTTTCTTCTGTATTAATGATAAGTAAGTCCTCTGTCTGAACATGTATTATTTGGTAAGTAGAATAATGTAGAATAATGTAATATGCTCTATTGACTTGTACTCACACACTACAGGAGATTGGAGATCCTCATGACCTTTTACAGCACAGGAGTAACTGTCTCCATAGTTACTGTAAACTGAGTCTTTGTACTGGGGGGAGGTGCTCTCATCTATATGTTGTCCATTCTTGTACCAGATGTAGGTGGTGTTACCAGGTAGAGTACACATGGTGCTACAGTTCAGTGTCTTTGGCGTGGATTCACTAGTCACATCTACCTGAAGACCTGAAGAAAATAACAAAGAGTAGAACTGTGTAAATGTTACAACCATACATCTCAGAATATCTCCCAAATTACGTTCTCAGGAAACTATTTTGAATTACCTTATACCTGAATTACGTTATATGCCAACATATTTAGGGTTTTTTACGTTTTAACTGCACATTTCATTATTAGGCTATATTTGTACTAATATTACGTTGCCCCTGTACATTTAGTTTAGCGAATTTATGCGAGAACATTCCACACATTCCATACATTGCATAGCGTTCAAAATTATATCGCAACATTCACAGTTAACATCAGGTATGAGGATACTAACGGTTAAGGTTAGGCATTAGGTTACTAACGGTTAAGATTAGATATGACGTTACTGAGGTTAAGGTTAGGGTTAACATTGCAAATAAACGACAATCGTCTGTCTGCATGACGCAGGCAATGTAGAACAAAACACACACAAAGTGGCGGTCTGGATTTGAACTCGCGAACACTGGCATGCAAGTCGCAGATTTATACGCCCGTCCACCATCCCCGACCTCGTCCTAGCAAAAACTACGGTATTTACAGGCTACGTCATGATTTTCATATGTTCATATTTAATGTTATTCGAGTGTTCAATTTAGTTCCCTACAAACGTAATTGACCCTCACATACGTTCATATTTCACATATTTCGGTTTTACAAAATAGTTGCCTCAGAACGTATTTCATGTGATTTAGGGCTGAAATGTTAAATTCCAATCTCTGAGTGGAATTAAATGGTAGAAGAAATTATATGTTATACAGATTATCACTAATACACACATTTTCCAAAATATAATTTACACACATTATAACAATATAGCATTGTACCTGTAACAGACAGAGTGACTCCAGGATATCCATTCCATTTTCCTCCAGGCTGATCTGTTATAAATCTGAACCAGTAGATAGCTGAGTCATTCACTCTCAGGTCTGTGATTGTCAGGGTGTTTGTATTCATCTGATTGCTGCTGTAGTTCACACGACCTGTGTAGTCTGAGTCATTCAGAAGACTAATATAAGTAGGCCAAGAACATTTAGTGAACCAGAATGTTGATGTGACTGTACCACTGGGATACTTGTAAGAACAGGACAGGTTCATTGTTGACCCTTTCAAGGCACAGATACTCTGAGTGCTGTACGTCACACTCCAGCCTGCTGAGATAATCACTGAAAACTGTGCAGCACAGGTACTCTGAGTGGGGTTCTTCACACCCCCACTGTCCTTACCAAGAACCACTGAAACACAGTCACATGACACAATGGAATTAGATGCAGTAGTTTCTTTATTAGATATTTGTGTTAATGTGTGACGGCCCTGAATAAGAACCATCATCCTGGGTGAGTGATCAGGATACCAGTGGCCTGCTGGGTTGTTTAAGAAGGTCAGAAAAAGCTATTTTGTAAGAACTTTATTTCATATTTATCATCAGGGTTATCTGTTATAAATCTGATTCAATAGATACTGCAGCTCTCGGTCAAACAAAAATGTCAATACACCTCAAACCTGAATGTTTAAGAAAGTAAAAATGAGTTCTTGGCTTTCTTTGGAGAATATATTTGTTTGCACAATTGTTGGGCAACTATTAGTATGCAGAAACAATCATGCAACTAAATTAAGTTTCCCCATCTCCCTTGTTGATTTTCATCTGTTAAAATGAGAATAATAAACAAAAAAATTATTTATGTAGTGGATTTTTTGTGGTTGACAGGACTGATTATAGCAGATTCCAGTCTAAGGACTGGCATTCTCTCAAACTATTGAGGACTTCCTGAGTGAGACCTGGAAGGAAGTGGGGTCAAACCACCCACTAGAACACACAAGACAACAGGAAGCTGATAAAACTTAACATTATACTGTACATAACAATGGGACGTTTGGTGTTTTCTTGAAAGTCTTATAAAGCATGTTCTTATTATACAGACATTACAGGGTTGAACAGTTCATGCGATTCTTCCACAGGTCTAAGACAAATACACTTTTTTTTACATTATTCACATGGCATACAGTGGGCCCAGCCTGGTTCTTGGAAAGGATGATGCCTAGATGTCTGTCAATAATCCAATTATGTAAATGTGTTAATGTGTTGCTTTGTTCCAACTCCAGCCAGTGAAACTTCGACTCCCATTTTTATGCAGCGGTAAAGTGGGGCGATGCCTCTTCAGAGGGGATAAAAGACTTTAAGTTTACTCAAATGAGTTCTTGTTAACAGAGGCTCCTGGCCCACATTCTTGCATGCCATAGAATTGTGTTAGATTAATGGTAGATTACTAGACTGAACCATATAGGATTTGCTTAAATCGTAGATCGGATTTAGGAGTTTAGGAAGATGTAATATTATTGGTATTGTAATTGGTGTTATTCTTTGTCCAGTTAAGGTGTGTAATTTGATGCCCTTTTATTTGGAATTAAATGTTATTCACTTTACCAAGTTCTGTCTGAGATATTCTAAGTCATTTCCCAGTATATTTCCGGTTTAGATATTAACGGGAACGTAAGCTATCTTGTTACGGCCTGCTCGTAGTGTTCGGCTCTAATCAGACACACATTCAAGCTAGGTACGCACTGTGTCTGACTATTGCGGGCAACGATTAAGTTTCCAGACTCACGGGAGTATTACTTTTCCATAGCGGTCTACACACACAGATAAATAATCGATATGGGGTCAGGTAGTTAGATAGTAAATATCAACAACGTTGATACTATCCATTCTCTACACCCCTTATTAAGCATGCTTTCGTGTATAACTCAGACTATTGCAACAGGGGAGAAAAGGAAATATATTAATTATTAACGTGTTATTAACGTCATATTAATTGTATTATTTCACCACCCCTACATTATGGTGCACCGTGTGAAGAGATCTGGCTAAGCTGAACAGTTTTTGATCAGTGTGCATTCTGCAGCACTGGTGAAGAGAACATTTTTTTGCAGGCTTAAGAAAATGTTTGCTTGTATTTACATATATAAGCTACTGTATGTTTGTTGCTAGACTACTCATTTTTCAAGATAAAACAAACATTGCCATGTCTGTGTTGAACAAAGAATGCATGGGAATAGAGGACCCACCAATCGAGCAGTGCTGACAGAGACCAGACCTGGCTGCCAACTATGACAGGTCACACGAAGGAGGGGGAACAGAAGGGTCTGCCCATGAGTGCCAGGTTCTACTGGGGGGAATGCTCCCCAACATGGAATAAATCAGCACATGTAACAATCCACAGCACAATGAATTGTCTTATCCTCTCAACTGTAGCCCGGCCACTAGAGTCAAACAGAAACTCTACTAGTGTCTATGATACCAGGCAGAGCTATTTAAAGTAAACACAATAGAGCATATTATGTAACTTGGAGAATTCCAATTGGTTCCAGCTCTCCCATTTAAATTGATTCATGGGTTTTCGAGTCGAGACGGACTGATCAACCGGCTCAATTCGAACGCTATAGACAAAAATTAGAAAATTCATATTGGAGAATTTCATTCTTGGAAACGAGAAAATTGTTGGGATGTCGTCCAATCATCTCTAAAATTAAATGGAAAATAGGAGTTATGTTTAATGAATGTTGTCCTGTGTATTTGTCTGTCATGTTCTGTATGTCATATTGTTTAATAAGGAAAGGAGCTGATGTATGTTGCCCTTTCGAGGTCCGACAGTGTAGCTGCCCGTAGGGTTTGTGAAACGACCCACACCAGATTTGACAATTGGCCATCGTGGAAACCTAGTCAGTAACGGGGGGCCACACACAAGAGATGCTGGCTGGGAAAATGAGGATCCACTCATCTCCCAGCCAAGCATAGTCAAGGGATGTTTTGTCCCATACACACAAAATTCACATACATCCAACATTTCTGATTCCAATACTGGATTACCCAGACACACCAATTTAACAATCCCTATTCCATTAATAATAATGACATTACTCAAAGGTGTTACAACACAACAGATCTGATTGCTGCCACAAACATGCTGCAAACACGTTGCGCCACACAACAGAACACCACATGGCATTATCATTGCATGTCATTACATAACTGTCCATACAGGATTACTTTTCAGACCCAGATGTTACATCTGTGCAGAACACAGGGCGGGAATGTACTGTTTTGGCTTATGTGACTGTAATCTAGGGCTGGATATTGTTTATGCAGGTTAAATGCTCAGATTTAAGATAAATTACAAACATTTTAAATCATCTAATCAAGTTAATCTAATCAAGTTAATAAGTTAATCTAAACCAATTACATGTGAGACAAAATAAAGTGCAAATACAGAATTTTACACAGATTATTTTTATATTTTTATTTGTTTTCTGACCACATAAATAATACAGGGACAATATTACATATCCAAAAAGAAACATTTCTATTTTGTCCGTGCATTTGTTTTTAGTTAGATTTTGTTAAATGTCAATATTGCTATTTTATTATTATCTGTATTTTTTATTATTTAAGTTTGAACCGCTGGATCAATATACTAGTTACTACCATTTACTTGTAAAATGTATTTTGTTTAGTTTGTACCCGATAAAGCTGAGAACTGAAGGAACAGGTTAATTCGCGAACTAGTTCCTTGGGTCTTCAGTTCTTTCAGTTCAGTTGAGAACTGAAGGAACAGGAAACAGTTCTGAACCTTTTCCTCCAGTTCACCGATTTGTTCTAGAGCTAGTACTTTGGTTCTTCACAGTTGGTTCACCACCATGACAGGCCTCACACTCCAGTAGGTGGCAGTATATGTACCTGTCAGACAGTTTTGATTTGCTCTTAATATAGTGGAAAATATAAATTGATTCACCAACTGCAGTTGCTCTCGGTGGATAATGAGAAGAGAATCAAACAAAGTAATTTTTTTTTGGGGGGGGGGGGGTTGGTTCATTAGGTTCACTTAAAATATGTGTTGTTAGCGAATGACCCATCACTAGTTGGTCAGAAGGCTTTTCAGTCTAGCTTGCGACAGCACGACCAACAACAAGTGTAATACTTTTTTCTGTACTATATGTCGCTGTTGTAAATTCTAAACATGTTTTTTTGCACATTCTACATATAACTTTGCTCTGTTGCTCATCTTACCTTTTAAAACGGAACCATCTCCAAATGACTGAACTATTGTTTATTTTCTTACAAAACAGCTCCTCGTTGCTATCTCGTCTCGTGGCTCTGTCATCCTTCATGTTGCGCCAAAAAAACATGAGTGGGGTGGGGGTGTGTTTACTTGTGAAGTGTGAGAGCGGAAAGACCCAAGAACTAGCCAGTTGAACAAGGTTAAATAAAAAAGTTTTAATGCAACTATATATCGAGATGTTAACGAATTTGTTTCGTCGTCTCACACTATTGAAAATGTATCGATATATCTCCAAAACTTGATACACTGCCTAGTCCTACTGTAACCCTCATCCTGGATACACACAAAATATATTTTTTTAACCTCACTACATGGGCCATCACAGTCAAACACAATGTCAAAAACTATATTATGTCCCTAAACAGGGGTCTTGTTGATGGAGACATTAATAAGACCCCACTACATTATGTAATATTTAGTTATGGGCCACGTGTCATACTATCCTTCCAACGTCCTGTCAGCATTCCAGGCTCATTGCAGCAAGTGATGACAGAACAAACTTCAGGTGTAACAGGAGTCCCAGAGTGGGACTCCTGTTCCACATGAACTGAGAAATGGACTCATAGTGCATTGTATGTGTTTATGTAATATTTGTAATTAAATATGGCCAGTGTTTATGTACTGTAGTTCTAAATTATCAAATATATGTTGAGTGTTTCAGTTATTTTTGCTGTGAAGCGCCTTCCTCTCTTTCACCTGGTACTGATTGGGGACTGAGTTAGTCCAATCAACTAAACACTTTCAGCTGGTTGGCTCAGTCTCTAAATCAGTCCCGGTGAATGAGAGGAGGGCGCGGTTCATTAAATTATTGTCACTGTAGTATATGTTTGGTGGTTGAAGGAAGACAGTCCGGGAGCTACGCTGCAGCTGGGGTTTGTGAGAAGTGAATCCCATCTAGTTAGAGTATATACGTACGAAGGTACTTATATTTGTTTAGTAGTGTCCGCGCCGCTGTGAAGAGCACATGAGTTATAAATATATATATATATATATATATATATACACAGGTCCTTCTCAAGAAATTAGCATATTGTAATAAAGTTCATTATTTTCCATAATGTAATGATAAAAATTAAACTTTCATATATTTTAGATTCAATGCACACCAACTGAAATATTTCAGGTAATTTATTGTTTTAATACTGATGATTTTGGCATACAGCTCATGAAAACCCAAAATTCCTATCTCAATGTGTGTGTATAAGTATTCCGTTGTGTACTCACTACTATGTCCATAGTCTTTGTACCTGTTCTGTGTCACTTCAGGGTGGTTTCTCCCCATGTGTTTTGTTTTGATTTTGTTTCCCGATCTTTGTGTCACATGATCCCCTCACCCGGTTTGATTATCCAATCAGTTCTGTTGTTTGGTCCACACCTGCACACCCTCCCCCTGTTAGTGTGGTATTTAGTTCTGTCTGTTTGGTTGTTCAGTGTGGTTCATTGTTCTTGTCCAGTTCCTTCTTCAGTGAAATAAAGATCACTTCTTTTGTGAAAGACGCGCCTGCCTCCTTCATTCATTGAACCGTGACAGAATGAACCACCTGCAAATGGAGACAGCGTCTTCAGACAGAAGCTTAACCTGTCCCCTTCACTCTCAGGCTAGGCTCCGTAGTTCCCAGGTGCAGGGTTGGAGTCCTGAAAGAGAGACTCCCAGTCTGGTTACTACCGCTAGATCCCAGCCTAGCATTCCCAGTGCTACTAGCTTTCAGACTAGCTCCCCTAGCTTTTTTGGCTAGCTCCCCTAGCTTTCAGGCTAGCTCCCATCACTTTCAGGCTAGCTTCCCTAGCTCTCAGGCTAGCTTCCCTAACTCACAGGCTAGTACCCCTAGGCCTCCAGTAGCTGCCCACAGGCCTCCAGTAGCTGACCCTAGGCTTCCAGTAGCTGCCCCTAGGCTTCCAGTAGCTGCCCCTAGAGCTCCAGTTCCTGCCCCTAGGGCTTCAGTTATTGGCCCCAGGGCTCCAATGAAAGCCACTAGCCCTTTGGTCCAGGGTGTTAGCCCCCCTCCTAGGGCTCCCCGTCGAGAGGTTAGGGTCCCCCTTCCCAAGAGGGCCGACAGTCCTCCAGAGGGCCGTCAGTCTTCCTAAGATTGCCGATGTTCCTTCCGAGATGGCCGACGGTCCTCCCAAGATGGCCGACAGTCCTCCCAAGATGGCCGACAGTCCCTGCAAGGAACTTTTCGGGGGGCTACGAGGTGTGGCAATGGGACTCCGCACTCTCATTTGGCAGCCCTGTCCAGGACGGGGACCTGGAGGACCTGCTCCTATCCCCACCACCAGGGTTTGCAGACTCTTCTCTACCAGCCCTCAAGGCCGACGACCTGGAGGACCTGTTCCTGTCTCCACCACCTGGGTTCCGCAACAGTGTAGCACTGGAGTTCAAAGGGGCCCCTGCTGCTCCGCCAGACACCGGGCCTTCTGTTCGGCCTGACTCCGGACCCCCTGCTCCGCCGCTGACATCCGGACCCCGTGCTCAGCCGCCGGGTTCCCGGACACCCTGCTGGTGCCAGGACCCACTATTTGGTCCGTCCCCGGGCCCTTTGAACTGCCTGTCACCGGGGTTCATGCCCGGCCTGTGTTCCCTGCCGCCCGGCCGCCCTTTGTGTCCCCTACTGCCTGGGCCCCGCTACACTCCCCTGCCCTCCACCTCTTGCATCTGTGTGTGCTTGTTTTTGTATTTTAATGTTTGTTGTTTGTGGAGTTGTCGCGCCAGGTGTCGCTCCTTAGGTGGGGGGTTCTGTCACAATGTCCATAGTCTTTGTACCTGTTCTGTGTCACTTCAGGGTGGGTTCTCCCCCATGTGTTTTGTTTTGGTTTTGTTTCCCGCTCTTTGTGTCACATGATCCCCTCACATGGTTTGATTATCCAATCAGTTCTGTTGTTTGGTCTACACCTGCACACCCTTCCCTCGTTAGTGTGGCATTTAGTTCTGGCTGTTTGGTTTTTTCAGTGTGGTTCATTTTTCTTGTCCAGTTCCTTCTTCAGTGGGATAAAGATCACTCCTTTTGTGAAGACACGCCTGCCTCCTATTCATTGAACCATGACAACTGGTGTACCCTGCAACCCTCAGTCATTCGAGTTACTAAGATTGCACTCTTCAATAAACCAACCATTCATCTACCTGCCTGGTTCTCCTCTCTCCAAAACCCTAAAACGTGATATCAGAACTTAGAGACACACCTAGAGGACCTGATTTCAGATTGTTAGGACAGACTAGCTGTCCGAGCTACTCACTCACAAGGCGTGGCATTAATTAAGATTTTACTGGTCTCTTTGGGATTTCAGATTACCAGGACAGACTAGCTGTCCGAGCCACTCACCCATGAGGCGTGGCCTAAATTCAGATGTTACTCTTAGGGGCTGACAATCCTTTTCATACTAACTATCAGTTAACAAACTGTCACATCACATTGCGGCAGATTGACTGTGTAACTGTATTTCATTCTATGTAAATTTCCTTTGTCCTACCCAAGCAGGTGTTTCCCCAACTTTTCCACGCTTTATCCTTTAAGGCCTGGGGCCTCATTTATAAATGTAGTGTATGCACAAAATAAGATGTACGCCTCTATCTACGCAATAATTGAGATTTATAAAAAGCAAACTTGACGGGAAAATGTGCGGTCCTTCACGGCAAATCTGACCCGGGCATATGCACAAAAACGGGTGAAATGAGAAATGGTGACACAGTCGGCAGATGAAACACGTAGGCTACTATAGAACTGTAGTGTGCTACTGTAGATCTGTCTGAAACTGTAGAGCATTGTGTAAATGAAATTGAAAAACTGCATTAAGGATCAGGGGCCTCATTTATGAAACTTTGTAAAGGATTTGCGTCAGAAGTGGCGTACGGACGAAATATAGGACGTGCGTACGCAAAGAAATATTAAGATTTATAAAACCATGCGCACGCACGTCCTACGCGTTTTCCATTTATAAATCACAATCTACTCTAAATGTGGCGCAGCAATTGCGGCTGCATGTCAGGCCCATAATTGCCCATAAATAGTCTGTGAAACACCCCAAAATTTATATTCATTGATTGAGAAATCATGAAAGACACAGAGAGGAAAACCAAAAAAAATAAACTTCATTCAATGTGATGTAGAAAATTATTGTTGGCGAGGTGTAAAAGAGGAGGAAAATGTTGTTTGGAGGGCACAGTGCGGCCATTACTAATGCCAAAAAGTTGTTGGAGTGGCAAAAGTTGCAGACACTGTAAATGCCACAGCCTGAGAAAGTCAGACTATGGCCAGAAATCAAAGTCAATGCCAAAAAGCGTCTAGCGCTTCATCGCGAAAGTCTGCCACGGTTGGGGGAAGATTAGTTAAATTAGAAAGCAACATGTCTGCATTACAAATTATTTTGTCATTGATTGATTGTAAGCATTTTCATTCCATCAATGTCCAAATCATTTTCATTCCATCAATGTCCAAATCATGTCTGCATTACAATTTTTTTGGACATTGATGGAATGAAAATGCTTACGATTAATGACAGCATTTTCTTTCTCATTCGGTGCCCTTATGGGAACATGAGTGCAGTCAATAGCACTGATACATTTGGGAAACCGGACATATAGCTACAAATTGTGTTTTTTGTGTTTGCCTGTTCACCCGCGGTGTACGGAAACTTCATGTAGGCTAATTATTCGACAAGCCTATTATACCTAACACGTCTGGCATAACCCGGCTAAGGGTTGGCTGAAATAACCCTGACCTGTCAGCCAATTCCCTCTGGAAAGTGCCAGTCGTTAGAAATCCTGTTATTATGAATGGCGCCACTAAATAAAATGCACTATTAGGCTGTTATTATTATCTTCTAACAGCGCAGGATCAGCCATTGTGCGTCAATACACATTGGGATGGAATGGCTTTTTATAGCCATTTATTTGACTGTATCTGATAATCTACAGATGTTACTATTAATCTAATTTTAAATGGGAAATAGTTCTGCGTAAATGGAATTTTTTTCACCTGCGTCACGATGGAACACATTTAAAAATGAAACGAACTAAACACATATAAATGAATATTATGATTATGTAGCTGATGACAACATATACTATGAAAACTACTTTACCCAATGGACAATAATGACATGATAATGTCTAATTATTATCTATCTATCTATCATAATCTATTTGTCTTTCAGCTCCGCCAGACAGACATCGACAAGAATATCAGTTTTAAACATGATTTTGTTCTTTTTACCGTACTATTTATGAGGATGAATTACATAACATGCCAATATAATCACAGAACATAATTGAGTGTTCTTTTTGCAAATGTGTCTTTATTTGCATTTATGTTGGCTACAATCTTGTTTTATTTTATTTGTATTTCACCACAGGCTGTTGATTGTGAGAATGGCTTTGTGAAATGTTAAATATTATTAATGTGAGGCAGCATTTCGATTTCATTTAGCTACACAACGGTATGCAGTTTGAGACAGTTTCACGTGTTTCATCCATCTGCCGGCAGTGTCGCCATTTCTCATTTTACCCGTTTTTATGCGTACACCATGCATAGTGCCAGGATTACAGTTTTGGATGGGCCAGACCAATTGTGGGTGGGCCTTAACTTAAAAACTTAATCAAATCACTGTTTTACCTAATATAAATGACAGACTAATATACTGTTATAATATCTGTGCTTACATAATAGAGATTTGAATAGCTTAATATTCTTTAAATATGTTGTTGACATCTTAACTGACGCTCCAAGTTAACGTTAGCTAGCTAAATTAGGTGTAGTGTTTTGGACAAGGCAAGCTGTGGTAATTAGCATTAAAAGGATGGGTTACTTAGCGCGAGGTTTATTTGTGTACAGAATTCGGTGGACATTAATGCTGTTTCACAGGTGCAGTCAGTGTCTAACGTAACTTTGATGACTAACTAGCTCAGTAATGTCGAGGAAATGTTGGCTAAATTTTCTTCACATAGTTGAAGTGACAAAGAACGGTTAGGGTTAAGTTGTATTGTACAGTACTGCTTTCCACTATCTCTAATGTGATGCAAGTTAACTTAATTAAAACTTATCTGCAGTCGCATGCTAAAGGCGGTAAATTGAATTTGTTGCAAGCTAGCTGATGTTAGATTTTCCCAAGTGTGTACCACTGCAGACCAAGAGACTTTGAGAGGGTGAGGTAATAAAGGTTTTGTTTTCCCTGCTGTGAGTTACCAAAACCTACCGATCTGTGACACCAAAACAGAAGTGTATATACTGAACGGTGAATTTTGTGTACCGTTGCCAGCCCTAAATCACATGAAATACGTTCTGAGGAAACTATTTTGTAAAACCAAAATATGTGAAATATGAACGTATGAGAGGGTCAATTATGTTTGTAGGGAACTAAATTGAACACTCGAATAACGTTAAATATGAACATATGAAGATCATGACGTAGCAGGTAAATAGCATCGTTTTTGCTAGGGTGGAGGTCGGGGATGGTGGATTGGCATATAAATCTGCGACTTGCATGCCAGTGTTTGCGAGTTCAAATCCAGACCAGCACTACATGTGTGTTTTGTTCTACATTGCTTGCGTCATGCAGACAGGCGATTGTCGGTTTTTGTAATGTTAACCCCAACCTTAATTATAACCTTAACCTCAGTAACGTCATATCTAACCTTAACCGTTAATAACCTCATGCCTAACCTTAACCATTAGTATCCTCCTAACTGTGAATGTTGCAATATAATTTTGAACGCTATGGAATGTATGGAATGTGTGGAATGTTCTCGCATACATCCGCTAAACTAAATGTACATGGGCAACGCAATTGAAGTACAAAACCCTAAATATGTTGGCATATAACATAATTCAGGTTTTCAAAATAGTTTCCTGAGAATGTAATTTGGGAGAAATTCTGAGATGTACGGTTGACTGTCAAACCCCTACTAACAACTAACCAAGGCCCGGTTCCCCAAAACGTTCTTATCACTAAGTAGTTCTTAACCTATTCCTTAACCTCTCTCTTAATCTAATGGCACGGTTCCCGAAACGTTTGTACGCTAAGTATGTCTTCTGTAAGTCACACTTTCGTAAGGTTGGTCTGGACCATTCGTAGCTCTCTCTTAGCGTTGTTTGAGCTCAAACCGCTAGTCGGCGTCACTACAACAATGATTTTATGGACATTTTATAACTATAATAAAATATGTTTGCAATGGATACAGCAGGCCTATTTAGGAAATTGACTTTATTTGGTATCAGAACTAATATGTGGTAATTAGCCTAGGCTATTTCGTAATGTAATTAAAGCGTTTAAATTGTCATTCACTTTTGATAATTAAAGTCTGGCAAACAAGTTGGCTCTAAATGGCTAAGATCTAGAAATTTGTAAGCATGGTGGTGTCCAGTAAGCGATCAACTATGGCAGTGATCTAACGTGTCCTTGTATTGAATCAAAGACGACTCCGAGTCCGCGGCCATGTCAATTGTTTTATTCTGCAAAACTTTTGACATTTTGCCTGAC
>JACXGM010010344.1:0-26400 GCA_016801145.1 Umbra pygmaea | reverse complement strand
CAAATTTTCAAGAGTTTTTGAGCATGTTAAGGGCCCCAAAAGTGCCCAAAAGGTAGGAAAATCATAATAATAATAAATAATCTTAACGAAAACAAAAGGGCCTTAGCCGTTGGCTTGGGCCCTAATAATAAATAATCTTAACGAAAACAAAAGGGCCTTCGCCGTTGGCTTGGGCCCTAATAATCTTAACGAAAACAAAAGGGCCTTCGCCGTTGGCTTGGGCCCTAATAATAACGGCAACTTAGTACCAGTATCAAGCAACGGTATTACTCCTGGCTGTTCTAATCTCTCCTTATCCTGAGGCTATTTTAGAGGAGAGGGAGGGTGGCTTCTACCCCTCACCGTTCGTTACTGTAAATCTTTGGCTTGTTACTCCGGAGTAGATTGGGGTATTCCGTCCTTCTCTTTTATTAAAACTCTTGTTCTTCACCACGACTCCTCTCGTACCTCGCCTCTTAGAGAGGCTCGTCCTTCGATTCCCCACCTTAAATAGAGAAGAAATCAGTTTGGTAAGAGCGCAGAGGTGTAACTGATTGCTTTCCCCATTCCCCTTTCTGTCCCCTAGAGGTCTCCCTTGTCTCCTCCTTTCCCTCTATCTCTCCCACAGGGTGAGCATCCGGTTTGACAAATTGAGGCAAATGAGGAAGTGCCTAAAACCTGGGGGCGATGTGTCTGGTTGCAAAAGAGCTTGGATTCTGTAGAAGTCTATGAGAAATTGAGCCACTTCTCACTTGGATTTATAACTTTAGTAAACACTTTCATAATGAGTATATGGTCTCAATCGTTAGATTTAAGCCTTTTATAAAAAGTTGTGATACTGTTTTTCGTTAGTCAACTTTAGCATACTAATTAACATCCGTTAGCTAGCCAGTTTGCACATTGCTCACCGAGGGAAGTGGGCTAACTAAATAAGTTATGCAGACCGTATAACGGATAAAAATATATATGTAACGTTACAGTCGTATACAGTAGATATGCCCAACATTCTCGGTGGCAATCTGTTTTTAACCATATTTCGTGTTATTGCATGTAATGGAAATGTTAGCTTAAAATCAAAGCCTGATATAGCTAACGTTATAGTGCAAATTCATAAACCCTATTTGCACGGGGTTAGTATAATTTTGGGACCGCGTGTGATTTAGAAATTATCCCCTCACATGAGTTTCTTGTGCCGCATTCGCACGAAAGTCAAGCGGAGACTGCTTTAACTCTTTAAAATAAAAACGTCACTTTTATTTGAATATACTGAAATATATGTACTCCAAGACTTGGCAACGTTACTTGGGAGGCGCACATGGAAAAAACTAGTTTAGTTACATTATTGTTCCATCTTGAAAAAAAACAATGTATATTATTGTCACATTATAACTTAATCGATTAAATATACATAAAGAAAAAAAGCCATGAAGAAATAAAGGCTTTTTATACTTTCAAATACTACTGAGTGCCTTGGAATATATTTTTTCTATTTTGACTGAAACATCGCAAACATCCAAAGAGCACCAAGATAACTAACTCACACCCCGTGTAGCACTATATCTGCATTTTTTGCTTTCTATTAAATATACATTTTAATCATTTTCATTGCAGATGTGGTGCCTTGTTAGGGTAAATTGATAATATACACACCTTTTGGATGTGAGATCTAAATGCACCAGATTTCTTTCCAAACAGATTTCCTTCTGATGCCAGGCTTAAGCAATTGTTGGTGAACATGAGGAGAGACAGAAAAAAATGGAGCCCCAAAAAGTCACGCCTGTGCAGTTCCCAATATAAGGAAGATCAGTTTTTCACAGACAGGCAGGTAAACAATAATTTTAATGCAATATTTGTACTTTTTATTTATAACTTAGTGGTGTAAGTGTCTGCAATAGAAAACATAACTTGGAGTACCAAATAGTCTGTGGAATCGTGGATAGCAACATTTAATGAAATCATCAATCACCCAAAACAATGTTTGTGATAATGGTGTCAAACTTTTAATATCCACCAACATAATTTCATTACATCTGACAGAAATTGGTGCACTTGCAAGTGTATTACAGTCGTATGCAAAAGTTAAGGCACCCCAGCCAATTTTCATTTATAAATCGGTGTGGATCAGGAATTTAATTTTAGAAATTGTCAGGGGTGCCTAAACGTTTGCATACGACTGTATTGTCATTTTGGCTTCATTGCTCTGATACAAAAGGTTTTGTATATACAAATATGTTTTGAATGTTTGAATAACCACTATTAAAAGTTATTTTTCAGAAATGACTTAATTTTGAGTAATATATTCCTGTGATATCTTAATCTACCTGCTGATGTTTATGTATTTACCACTAGGTCAAGAGGAGGCTAAAGGACACTGCTGGGCCTACCATTTTCAAATTTCCACCACACTTGTGTCCAAAGAAAGGAAGGAAACGCGCCACACGGAACAAGTTGGTAAGTATGATCCCAGAGGTAAGAAACTGTTTGGTCTCTACAACTGGCCCTTCATGTACTTTAGCAGGCTGTCTCGCTCAGCCTTATGGGGTGTCTCCTCTGATTTGTGTAAATAAAGGGAACACTTAAACAACACAATGTAAGGTAATCACACTTCTGTGAAATCACACTGTCCACTCAGGAAGCAACACTGATTGAAAGTCAATTTCACATCCTGTTGTGCAAATGGAACAGACAACAGGTGGAAATTATAGGCTATTAGCAAGACACCCCCAATAAAGGAGTGGTTCTGCAGGTGGTGACCACAGACCACTTCTCAGTTCCTATGCTCCCTGGCTGATGTTTTGGTCACTTTTTATTGCTGGCGGTGCTTTCACTCTAGTGGTAGCTGAGACGGAGTCTACAACCCACACAAGTGGCTCAGGTAATGCAGCTCATCCAGGATGGCACATCAATGTGGGGTGTGGCAAGATGGTTTGCTGTGTCTGTCAGTGTAGTGTCCAGAGCATGGAGGCGCTACCAGGAGACAGGCCAGTACATCAGGAGACGTGGAGGAGGCCGTAAGAGGGCAATAACCCAGCAGCAGGACAGCTACCTCTGCCTTTGTGCAAGGAGGAGCAGGAGGAGCACTGCCAGAGCCCTGCAAAATGACCTCCAGCAGGCCACAAATGTGCATGTGTCCACTCAAACGGTCAGAAACAGAATCCATGAGGGTGGTATGAAGGATGGACGTCCACAGGTGGGGGTTGTGCTTACAGCCCAACACCGTGCAGGACGTTTGGCATTTGCCAGAGAACTCCAAGATTGGCAAATTCGCCACTGGCACCCTGTGCTCTTCACTGATGAAAGCAGGTTCACACTGAGCACATGTGACAGACGTGACAGAGTCTGGAGACGTCGTGGAGAACATTCTCCTGCCTGCAACATCCTCCAGCATGACCAGTTTGGCGGTGGGTCAGTAATGGTGTGGGGTGGCATTTCTTTGGGGGACCACACAGCCCTCCATGTGCTCGCCAGAGGTAGCCTGACTGCCATTAGGTACCGAGATGAGATCCTCAGACCCCTTGTGAGACCATATTCTGGTGCGGTTGGCCCTGGGTTCCTCCTAATGGGAGACAATGCTAGACCTCATGTGGCTGGAGTGTCAGCAGTTCCTGCAAGAGGAAGGCATTGATGCTATGGACTGGCCCTTCCGTTCCCCAGACCTGAATCCGATTGAGCACATCTGGGACATCATGTCTTGCTCCATCCACCAACGCCACGTTGACCACAGACTGTCCAGGAGTTGGTGGATGCTTTAGTCAAGGTCTGGGAAGACATCCCTCAGGAGACCATCTGCCACCTCATCAGGAGCATGCCCAGGCATTGTAGGGAGGTCATACTGGCCACACACTACTGAGCCTAATTTTGACTTGTTTTAAGGACATTACATCAAAGTTGGATCGGCCTGTAGTGTGGTTTTCCACTTTGATTTTGAATGTGACTCCATATCCAGACCTCCATGGGTTGATAAATTAGATTTCCATTGGTAATTTTTGTGTGATTTTGTTGTCAGCACATTCACCTATGTAAAGACGACGGTATTTCATACAATTAGTTCATTCCTTCTGATCTAGGATGTGTTATCTTAGTCTTCCCTTTATTTTTTTAAACAGTGTAGATAGTGGTTGTATTTTTTTTCTGATCACAATGTCATTGTGATGCCAGAGTCTGCTTTTTATTAAAAGAAATGCAGTATGTGTTTACTGTGTGTGGTGTTATTTTATTTGTTTCTTTGCCATTTCTGTCCAGTCTTGTGGACACTCTTGGCCTGCACCTTGTCATGTTGAGTGGGCTTAAAACCAAGACAGGCTTTTATTTAACAGTTCGCAACTTGTTCAACCAACCTGTATGTTTTCAGGAAATGAGGCTGTGCTCTGACCGATCTTCAGTTCTGCAGCCAAATGTATTGTATAAAGCACCAGGTTCAATATTGGAGCAATAACTATGTAATATTTTTCCTCAAAGAATTCTAAATACATTATTTCAGACTGTTATAATGTACCTAACAAGCATGCTGTTGCAGGAGTTATCAACCACTGTTGATGATGCTGTTACACTTTTGTCTTCCACTTACTTGTCTGCTTATCTATTTGAGGACCTTCTGTCAGCACATTCGTCTGTCTTTAAGATGAGTAACATGTTACAATCTATATTTACAAATGCTGTTTATTACTAAAATGTACATATAAAAAAGTATGGTGTACAATACACATTGTTTAAGATCAAATTTGACATGTAGTAGTATATTTACTTAATACTGCAAGTCCTCAACTGAAGCATACACTGATGTACAAGCTCATATTAATATAAATAATTGTGATCTACCATGCTTTAACTACATGTTTGTCTTTTACTATAATTAAAGGTATCCAAATTGAATGACCAGAGCATACCGAAGAAAGACCTGGGGGGTATTGCACAAAACCAAGATAAGGGATTAAGCCGGGATATTATATAAAATAAATTATACTATTTTTATGAAACTCATCACATAAGGCATGACTTTTGGGGCTTTGGGGCAAAAAGAAAAATCAACAATAAAATTCAACTTCAACAAGGGTGAAATGTTAATGTCTTGTTGTTCCCTTGAAGTTGGGCTTTAATAGATTCTGCCAAACTGTTTAAAAAATATATAACTTCCCTTAGTGGTGAAATGAACTCCATCGTGCAAAAAAGCCCAGGAGTTTCAAACCTTAGTTGAGGGTGTTTAAAAAAGCTGCCACCTAAACTATTAACATATGTAGCCACAACACTGTTCACAAACCTGCGAGCCTTGTGGATCTTCCCCGGATTGGCAACACTCCTCCACCTGCATCTCTGGGTGATGCCAGAGAAGATGAACTTCATGCCTGGATACTGCAGGTAGTGGTGATTCAGGTCCTTCATTCCTGCGACTAAGTTGACGTCATTCATTCCTGCGATGGACTGATGGCGCGGACAGTAGCAAAACCATTGTGGTAATTACAGTTAACCAAACGTTCTAAGAAACTTGGTTATACATTTGCCAATAGTTAGCATTAGATAATGATAATTATTGACACTTTTTTTGCACTTCGATTTGCAGAAAATTAAAGTGAGGATGTTACCTTACCATTAGTGGCAAGCTAACATTACAGACAATTATGGTAACTTCAGATACATTTACTTTACAAGGAGACTCCAGATATAAGTAATATGCTGTAACTTTGGGGCAAATATACATTTAAAACCTAGCGAAGTTAAATCTTACCTCGAGTTATGTAGGCTAGCTTTCAGCAGCAGTTGCACCCAGGTTGCCGGTGAGTGTGTGTAATGTGGAGTGTAAGCAGCGTTGCCAACTCTCAGCTAGCGTCACAGTCAGATCATAATCAGACACCACCCAGATACCGCCGAAAGGTCAAAGGCTCCTCCCTCACTCCTCCCTCTCGTCCAATATCGTCACATCCGCAACCAAGATGTCTGCGCCCGTAACGGCAAATTCTGTGACTCAAATCAGATTTTAACAAACCAATGGGTGACGTCACACATGGCTCTATCCATTAATTATACAATCTATGATCTCTCCTTCTCTCACAGTATGTAACTGCATGACTTGAAACACAACAAAGTTGAGGCAAACATATTTATTGAAAGGTAAAATTGAAAACCATTTACAATAATGGCTCTATTTACAATATAAAATTACACCAAGCGGCGCACCCTGAAGCCAGTGTAGTGGGCCCTGGTGTAAGGAAATGTGTCCCTGATTTTCCACACATCAGCTGGGTATTACCACCCTATTCCCCACACCCAGGTGACCATGCTGCCACAAGACAAACTATCTAACTATCTGCATGTCTAAATTGTCTCTGCTCAAGTCCTGGCTCCAGGTTGTCTTCAAGTGCAAAGATATCATTCCATGCAGCACGGGCCAGCCGCAACACACCCTCATCCAAAATGTAGTACTGCCATTTGGCTAATGCATACTCTTTTTCATTGTCTTTGTTCATCTCCCTGCAAAAGTTTCATTGGAGATGTATCAGAGGCAAAATTGAGGGTATCTGAAGTCTTGCTTGTCTGGTAACAAACTACCCTTCATTTCAGCTGGGCACCTCTCCTGCAGCTCCTTCAGCATCCTCTGGTTACCAAAACTCAATATTTGCGGCAATCGCCTTGGCAGCTAACTCAGACGAGGCAGTTGAAGTTGATCCCTGCAATATCATACAATGAACCGTTATCAAAATGACGTTTCAAGCCTGTCGTTATGAACAAATCAATTATACACGTACCCTACTACATGTATTGGTGTGACACAAATTGTTTGGGCTGTTCATCTACCAAATGTAAAACCAATTCTAATCCCTGTAAACATTATAAAATAATGCAATTTCAATACCGCCTAATCTAGTCTACAATTGAGGTAGGCTAAAATAAATAAAACAAACTGAAATATTTCTTAGTCTCTTGTTTTTCACCTTAAATTACGGATTAGGTTTGATAACAGTACACTATCTCAACATTTTAATGCTTTGTGTATCATACAGTACATACCTCAGTGGACATGGCTCTGTGCATTTACCGGCTTCTTTAGAAAAAATGTATATGACCGAAGCGGGGAGTCGCCAATTTTTTTTTATGACAGTGTTGCCATATATCTATTCCGAAGCTGTAGGGGGAGCTCTATATAGAGATCTGCAACCAAAAAGCGTGAAAACAGCGAAGAAATGGCCCAAACTGCATAGGTCTCCTTTAACCACTATCCCTGTGGCTTCCATATCCACCCTGACGCACTCTGGATGGGCTCATCTCCAGATGGCATTGTGTTCCATCCAAAGTGGCAGCCAGTGTTTGGCCTTGTTGAAATTAATTTGCCAATGTACAGATGTAGCTACTCTAAAGTGGTTGAAAAGGGGCAGGGCTGTACCGAGTTGTAACGAGGTGCACCTCAGCGCATTGAATAACTGTGGCAGTTTTTAAAAGAAAACAATACAATCAATATTCGCCAGGTGGCTGCAAGGTGCCCATTCACCCAAATAATTTCCCCTCGATAGTCTCTTGTGTACAACAGTGTTGGTCCTTTATCATTAAAACAACTACAGTAGGTGAAACGTAATGTGCCAGATAAGTCTGAAGGGCCTTAATAAAAATTGTCTAATGAACCAGCAGAAAAACCGTCACCAGCATTTTTTTCTATCCTGTCGTAACTTTCTTTCCGTTTTAAGAAACAGGAAAATATGTCATTACTTTATCTAAATTCTAATAGCTCTTCGTGGGGAATACGTAACATGGAATTGATTGGGTACTTTAAACTTGACGACCGCATTTCGAATCCAGTCAATTGTAATCATCTAATTATTTAACTACCGTTCATAAATATAAGTCAGTAGGCCTAAGTGATTGCAAAAAAGTTGTACTGTAGCTACAGTATTTATACAGTATATCAAAGTAAAGTTTCACTTTCTGGAATATGAATGGGTATAACAAACGACATTGTGTTTTTAAGTCATCATATGAACTCACGGAAATCCTCAATATGCTTTACTACTTTCATTTTAAAAATAGTCTAAACTGTCTATTGTCTAAACAGTGCATAGGATACATTTAAATTGAATATAATTATTGTGTAATCATACAGTACCTAATGTCGCGCTACCCTTGTGAAACAGAGGAGACCGGTGCAGGGAGTAATGTACTGGGTTTTTTATTGAATGACTCGCAAACATAGGAAAAGCCTGGTGAAAAGCAAACAGGCTCTACTTCAATATAAATCAAGTCAAAGTATACAAGCACGGCACTGAACTTCCTGATACAAGGCGAGCGGGTGGCATAGCAGATTTCTTCTGAACATACTATGAGGCACACACCCATAAGACACCTGTCAAACTAAATAGTCACCGTACATGCATGACACCAATGGGAGACCAGGAGTAATAAAGACATAAGCGTCAGCTGTGTGTAGTTACCCTATATAATATTCCGCTACTCCACAGCAGAGGGAGCCAGACCCACTGATATACACCCCAACCCAGATACCACACAACAAAATCACAGAACTAAAGGGACATTCCACGTACTTTAAAATATAAGACAAACATAATGCCAAACACTGAACAAAGGATTCCTGAATAACCACATATACAAAACACAAGAAAATATACAGTCCATTAATTATTGTCCATGAATAACAGAAAACGCCAACCCTCCCTGGGTTGGACGTAACAGAACCCCCCCTCAAGGGCCACAACACTGAGGCAGCCACACAAAAGGAGAGGCATCACAGGTCCAAAGAAACCCCCTCCAAACTGACAGACCACTGCCCCACAGCAGTCACCCAGGGGGCGGTTCTGCCGGCGGTCTCAGGAGGCCAGGCGGCGGCGCAGGGAGTGAGGGCCCTAGGACAGGCAGTTCAAGGGGCCCTGGGACAGGCTGGACTGGGAGCCCAGGGACATGCTGGACTGGGAGCCCGGGGACTGGGAGCCCTGGCAGCAGGGGTTCAGGGAGCCCTGGCAGCAGGGGTTCACGGAGCTCCAAATCCTCCATCACCGGGTCACCCTTGAATTCCAGTGTTGGAGGCAAAAGAAGACCTTCTAGGCCCTGAGCAGCCTGTAGCTCCAAAGGCAGATGTGGCATTGCCTGGCGTGAAGCAGGCTGCAGCAGGGCCAGGCGTGGAGCAGGCTGCGGCGAGGTGGCCCTCTTAAGAAGACCGTCGGTTATCTTGTGAGGGGGACCGTCGGCCATCTTGTGAGGGGGACCATCGGCCACCTTGTGAGGGGGACCGTCTGCCATGTTGTGAGGGGGAGTAATGTACTGGGTTTTTATTGAATGACTCGCAAACAAAGGAAAAAGCCTGGTGAAAAGCATACTGGCTCTACTTAAATATAAATGAAGTCAAAGTATACAAGCACGGCACAGAACTTACTGATACAAGGCAAGCGGGTAGCATAGCAGGTTTCTTCTGAACATACAATGAGGCACACACCCATAAGACACCGGTCAAACTAAATAGTCACCCTACATGCATGACACCAATGGGAGACCAGGAGTAATAAAGACATAAGCATCAGGTGTGTGTAGTTACCCTGTATAATATTCCGCTACTCCACAGCAGAGGGAGCCAGACCCACTGATATACACCCAACCCAGATACCACACAACAGAATCACAGAACTAAAAGGACATTCCACGTAATTTAAACTATAACACAAACATAATGCCAAGCACTGAACAAAGGATTCCTGAATAACCACATACACAAAACACAAGAAAATATACAGTCCATTAAGTATTGTCCATGAATGATAGAAAACGCCAACCCTCCCTGGGTTAGACGTAACACCTAAACAGTGATCAATTCAATGAAAACACATCCTAGAGTATCATCTATCTACTGAACAGTATATTTCGAAATAATCAATGTACGTTTTTTTGTCTAAACAAATCAGAAATACAAATAGTTCAACCCATGCTTACCATACATTTTTATTTTCTGTTGTCCTTTTCGCTCTGTATAGGGTGAAGTCGGCTTATAATAACATCAAATGGGCTATGCATGAGATCTAATTATATTTTTCTGCCCTGCCCGCCTAGACTGTCTGCCTGCATCTCCCACTCTCAACACTACACCACAACGTGACAGTAACTATATGTAGACCAGTGGAGGCTCGTCCATTGAGGCAGGTGAGGTTGTTCCTCCTCATTTTTTTGAGAGGCAAAAGGGAGTTCAAGAAGATATAAAATTGTAATTGGTTAAAATAAACTATTACAAAATCTCTGTATAACTTATAACATTATTTATACATATTTTTCGAAATAAATAATTTAAATGATGATTAAAATGCTTAAACAGTGACATCTGCAGGCAGATGGGTGAAGTGTTTGGAAAATGACATACTGTAGACTACTAGAGGAGGCGAGGAGGAGGTAATCTGCTCTTTTACCTCCAGGGCTGGACATCTTATTATCAATTCAATACACCTCTATTTTATTCGTACCTTATTCATGCTAGTTTGATATTGGCCTAGACACATGTCATACGATGCCTTGGAGGAACCCTCTCTCTTACCAATCAACAACCACAATACAATATTGTCATTTCGTTCATCCAATGATTTCTTCCAAATGTCATCTTCAATTCTCCATCAAGTTGTACATTAGTACAACAACCTGATGGTAAAGCAAATATCAAATGTGTTTAGCATAAGAGAATTAAAACCTCAAATTGTGGACAGCGATTTATTCTTTTATTTTTTCATTGAGAATAAGCTAGCTAGTGGGATGGAAAAGAACCGCTAGTGGATTATTTGTTGTTGCAGCAATTCCAGAGTTTGGATTATGCAGAGAAGGTAAGGATTCAAACTACTGGAAGACCAAACTCCACAGATTACATTTACTATAAATGCTAAATGTCGCCAGATAAATTCAAAATTCAACATGGTCTGGAATGAGAAATACTCTTGGCTAACAGTAAGTCCTACAACTAACAAACTGTATTGTTGGCCATGCCTTCTGATGGGGAATGTTCTTCAAAGTTTAACATTTTGTCTGCCTTGGGATTCTGCGATAAAAATAATTTGGATTGGGATACTAATAGACACACATTGGCGCCAATAGAAGACTGAAACGTTTTGGTCGGGTGCCCATAAACTAGTTAATTGATGAGGGAGCTCATTTGCAAAGAGCAAACCACAACGTCGGTGAGACGAAACAGAGATGATTTAATCTGTCTAATCAATGTGACAACTGATCTTGGAATGCAAGAGCAATCGTTTAGAGGACATGATGAGAGGCAGAAGTATGCTAACAAGGGCAACTACAAGGAGTTGATGCACTTGATAACACGCTATGATGCAGTATTAGTGGACCATACTGAAACTTTTAATGTGTTCTTTGGCATGTATAACACCTTCTCACTGTAGCAATTGTAATTTTAACATGCAGTAGAATTTCCTCCTTCTGGTAAAATAGCTGTTCTAAAAGTATTCGAATATGCAGTGGATACTGTTAGTTAGTTGGTTTGTAACATTCTGCATTCCACTATGAGAGGTTATCATTCCAAGGAATGCTGTGTTCTAACATTTCTGGTGTCATGTTGAATCTTAGGACAATCTGGTTCCGCGGATTACACCTGGAAACAGAACCAGCCAGCATGACAACTCCTAGGTCACACTGCCCAAACCAACTGGACCAGAACCAGCCAGCATGACAACTCCATGTCTGTGTTCTTGTCCACTGAATTGTGGAGTTTATGGCAATGCTGCCAAAAGGCTTTGGAAATAGCACATCTGTATTTAGTGACACAATATGAGCATTACTTGTGGACAAAGCAATTTATTTTTATAATGTCACCCGGCACAGCCAAAAGAGGACTGACCACCCCTGAGAGTCTGGCTCCTCTCTAGGTTTCTTCTCAGGGTTGTACCCTACTACGGAGATTTTCCTAGCCACTGTGCATCAGCCTGTTGTTGCTTGCTCTATGGGGTTTCATGCCGGGTGTCTGTATAAGCACTTTGTGAAATCTACTAATGGAAAAGTACTATAAAAAAATGATTGAGGTTAAAATAAAAATCACAACAGACTTCATTTTTGGCATTCTTTGTTTTAAATTCAAGATCATCATCTTTTTATCCTACTTTTGTCCTTTTTAAAGCAGAGTGTGTTGTGTAAATTTAAACAATAACTGTAGATGTATATACATAAATAGCTAAATAGTGCTAAATAAAGTAGCGCAGTGGGCAGGTTTTCCACCTGTCCTCCACAAATTGTTTTGTCACCAGTCGCCACTGATACAGACAATTACTATGTACAAGATTTACATTTTGTCCTCTAGAAAACAAACTTCCTTTGCTAATTTCATGGTAGAGATGGTAGACTAATGTCTCATCCATATTTAAAAGTCACCACTATTTGTCACTGAACAATGGAGGGGTGGAATATAACTAAGTACATTTGCTGAAGGTCTGTACTTAGGAACAAATTCAACATACTTGTACTTTGTGTAATTCAATACTGTATTATCTAAATTAATACTTATACTGCACTACTCAGAAAATCATTGTTCTTCTGACTTCACTATATTACTCTGACTGCTGTGGGGACTAGTTACTTTTTAGTTTAGTGTTTCATACCCTTCCTCTCCAGTTAAAAATAATTTCTAAGTACTATTATTCAACATGAAACCCAAATAAACCTTATAGAAAACCTCTTAATTTAGCTGGAAAATGCTGTGTCACAAAGATTGTTGGTCCTAAAAACGTTTTGCAGAGACAAGATGTATATCTCACAGAACACTATCATTCATTGCTGTAACTAACCAACAGTATATAAACAGGGCTCTCAAGTGTCACGCATTGAGCGTGACAGTCACTCATTTCACTCTTTTGTCATGCACTCCCGCCACACATTGTATTTCTCACGCCGACATTTTTTTGTATAATATATTTAATATCCCGCTCTGCTCTCACTATTGAACCGGCAGGAATTAAGCGCGTCTCCCCTGGATTGTCGAGCCTGCCACTTATCAGCCAATCATAAAATAAATAATGGGCTTCACAATAGCCAATCAGAAAATAGCACTATTGTATCTGGGTAAGATTTAATGCAACAACCAATGAAAAAAATAATATCCTGTAAATGTTCACGTGATTCCCACTGGAAACGACTGGAGCTCCAAGCATCAGTTTGAGCACAGAGTAAGTCATGATCTCCAAATTCACAACTTGTTTGATACATACAATGACAAGTTGTTTGTATATGAACTCCCTTTACCTGATCAATTTGGTCTTAAGTAGTGACTTCCCAAAACTTGTGAAATTAGAGTTACTCAGAAAAGTACTTTTACTCAAGTCCCTACTCCCACCTCTGCTAGCATGTACGAGATGATCGCGCTTGATGTTCTAGAGCAGGGGTGGGCAAACTACGGCCCGCGGACCAGATGCGGCCCACCGGGTCTAGCCCACTTTGATCTGGCCCACAGTCTAGCGACGCTCTTGAGCGTCAAGCGCGATTGTATCGCGATTATCTCGCGAACCGTATATGCTAGCAATTAAAGCTTGGTACCGTTGGAAAGATGAAGATCAGCCGAAAAGAATGAGTTTTAAATCATCCATGTGGGTTTATCATAGCTGACAGCTATCGCGCCTCGAAATTGGTCATGTTTTTTTTTTACTTTTGCTTTTTTACTAAACACATTACAGACAGGAAGTAGGATATGAAAATGACAAAATAGCAACTCTGAAATTAGGTAGGACATCATCCTGCACAATACCAACATGGTACTAATATGGTTGGAAAGAGGGGGTTCTGCTGATAAAATATTGCCGATGCAAATAATGTGTAGTGGTTTGTCCATGTGGATTAATGACAAGCCGTAGATATCGCGTCTCAAAGTTGGGTACTTTTCACTGACTGTATTTTGGTAAACTAAAAACATTACAGTCAAATTTCTGTAGGATACGCACCTAACTGTGTAGGGGGCGGGGTTAATTTAATGAAATAACATTTTCTTTTTTTCCTGCATCGCTATAAAATGCGGCCCTTCATTTGGTTTCAAAAGCTCAAAGTGGCCCTCAAGCAAAAATAATTGCCCACCCCTGTTCTAGAGCGTTGGAGGTCTTTGAAGGTCGATCAGGTGAATTTGATTGTGGGAAGCCAAAATCGTGATCATGATAACATTTTTATTAATTGTGCAGCCCTACTGTCTTGAACCAATTTTGGAGGCTATCAAAGATCGCAGACTTGTTTTTATAGTGCTTCCAGATTTTAACGCTGATGCCAAGAGGGTATTTTCGATGGTTGGTTTGAAGAAAACCTCAACACTAAACAGCTTGTCTCTGGATGGAACATTGTCCTCAATCATGACCCTGAAAATTGCTTGGCTTAAGCCAAACTGTTTCAAATGTGGAAATTCTTCTGCAAGTCTGAGCAATTATTTATAACAACAACCAAAACACTAATAATTATTATTAATAAAGCACCCCCATTCCCGCGACCCATCTAACACGCCCCCCCTTTGACCCCCTGACTGGGGGATGTCACTCTTGCCTGTCTTCAAAACTTGAGAGCCCTGTATAAAGTTGATATAAAATGCATTCTATACATTAATGCTGCAGTACTATTAATACAAAAACATCTATAGTAAACCCCTGACAGGAATCATTTTACTGCACTATGACTACTTTTAAGCATTAGGAACATTTTGTTCATCTTACTATAAACACTTGTATGGCACTAACTGTAGAACTTTTAATTCTAGTGTAATTTACACTTTTACTTAAGGAAAGTATCTGAATACATTAATGCTCAAAACACAAGTGCTACTCTAGCTTCTTTACCCAAGCCTTTACAAGATGCCCAATTTCATAGTTTGTCAGGAGACATGCAACAGCCTACAGCTGATTAATGTTGCGAAAAAGCCGAAGTGGAATCTCTGTGTCAATGATCTTGTGTTCTTTCACACAGCGTATGAGGTGCTCAACATGCACCCTGAGGCATGCACTGGCTTGGGTCTCCCCGACCTCACAGGCAGACATCTGGGATCTTCCAGAGAGAAATGCTGGCCTATAAATCTTGCAAGGCACAAAGTCATCAACAAGGAAACCTCGGTCAACAATGACGGCCATGCCAGATTTAAAAAGCGAGAGAATTTCAGAATTTTGCATGATCTGTTTGTCACTGATGGATCCAGCGTACAGTGTAGAGATGAATGTGACTGCCCCATGAGGAGCCACTCCAAGCCCTTTGAGAGTACTGTGTGACTTGTATACTGAGAACACTTCACTTTGGAGAGGAGGTGATGAAGTGCACTGGCACCTTAGCTCTGTGCAGTCCTAGATGACCCTAGTTTCTGCATAGTCCTTAAACTCAGCTGGCAGATGTACATTTTTTCTGTCCTCTGGTAACCAGATCCTCACAGACCCTAGCACAGTGTACAGAAAGTTGCTCCACATGGTGATGATTCGACTGACTGTTGACTGGTGGATTCCATGTTTTGAACCCAGTCCAAGGTAGTTCAGATACATAAACATCTCATCATTTGGCCGCAAGGATGGAGTCTGTTCAATATAAATAACATTTACATGATGTTTCCCTGAACTTTGTTTAGCCCTGATCTTTAAGTTGTATTGTTAGTCCATGGAAATAACTATTTAGGGACTGTTCTTTATTTATTTAAGGGACTACCAGAGGAGTTTTGGGATCTTTAGTCAAAATAGACATGACCCTTTCTTCGCTAGCAATACATTTTTCTATGACCCTCCAAAAGGATTGGGAAAAGAGGCATGATGAGGCAAAGATGTACAGATAGCCACTGTTTTTTACAATCATGACTTAACCTCTGCTTTCTCATCTTACATGTCACACTCCATGTTATGTCCCCCAGTTCCTGTGTGTCTTTTTGCTGTGTTCTGTGTCTGTCTCTGTGTTTCTGTGTCTGTTCTGTCAGTCTGTGCCCAGCAGGTGGAGCCATACGAGGAGCAGAATGGAGAGGAATGTTCCAATCTGGCCCCACCTCATCAGTGCTGACAGCTGGGGCGTATTGAGAGCCAGATTAAAAGCCTTGTGTTTGAGTGCTCAGTCTTTTCTTCTCATTTCTCTCACTTGGTTACAGCCTGAGTGGTTGTGTTTTGGGGTATTGTGTGGTTCTGTGTGTGTGGGAGAGTGTTATTGTGTTTGGGTGTATTCAGTGTTTATTATGTATTACAGTACATTTTGAAGTTGTGTTGTTGTGTGACCTAACATTTGTTGTTCTCCTTTGTTTCTCCAGGGGAAGGGGAACGCATTGGGGAGTGTGTAGAGAAGACGCCCTGGGCTTACACCACCCATAGGGTAACTTCCTTTTATATGCACACTAGGTTTAGATATGGAATAACCACCACCTGTATTTTGGTTAGGGCGCCTTGCACTTGTGCCAGTTAGTTTAGTTATATATATATGTTTTTGTGTTAGTTTAGAACAGGTTGGGTGGGGGAAATTTTACACATTATTTCTTTTCTTTGGTTCAGTCTAGCCCCTTTCCCTAACCATTTACCATTGGTCAATAAACACCCTTACTTTGAACGGTATTCTGGTCTCTGTGTCCTTTACACGCACCACAACCCCATATCGTTTTCACTGTCCACTGAGTGTGATTGAGCAGCGGGAAATCGGTCCCCTCCTTTCGGGGAGGTGTACGTAAGAAAGTGGGGGCTCATCCGGGAATTGCTCCCGCTACTCTTACATATCAGTGGCTGGTGTCTTGGGTGTGGTGTCTGGTGAGGGTAGGGACTAGCTTGTAGCTTTATAGCTTGTTTCGGGTCTCTAGCGATCAGCTGTGTTGGGTAAAGGTGTGTTCCGTGTTTCGCGTTCTGTGTGTGTCTGTTGTACATAGTTGTCTTTTGTTTTTAGTGATGCTTAGGTGCATTCAGTATGGCTACGTCTGCGGTAGCTACGTTTATTGAGGCTCCTTCATTGGAGTTGTTAGTACAGTTGCGTAAGATGGACTTGTGTGCGCTTGCGGACCATTATCAGGTCATAGTGAACAGGCAGGCTCTGAAGGCAGAAATATTCGGTGTACTACAAACTGCTCTATTATATTCAGGTATTCTTACCATGCAGGAGGATGAGGCAGGTGAGGATGTAGTGGTGAGTGAGGAAGAGGAGGAGAAGGTGTTGCCTCTCTTCAGTAGCGCCCACTCCAGAGATGGGTAGTTTAGCGGATGAGGACGCTAGGTCTCCTTTTACCCTTCCTAGATATGATACGGTTTCTCCTACTGGCTCAACAGGTAGCTCTGTTGATGCTGCTCATCTCAAACTTTGCTTGGCCCGTTTGGAGGCAGAGAACCGTGACAAAGAGCATGCTCGGAGGCTAGAGTTACAGGAAAGGCAGCACAAGTTTGAATTAGAGCTTAGGACTAGGGAAATCGAGGCTGAGACAGAGAAAGCAGTGTGTATTAGGCAGATGGAACTAGAGGCTGGGAAAGACACAACGGTTTCTTCTCACAATGCACACTTTGAGGTGAGCAAGAATATAGCTCTTGTTCCACCATTTCGAGAGGCTGAGGTAGACAGCTATTTTGCTACATTTGAGCATGTGGCAGCAGCTGTAAAATGGCCTGAAGAGGTTTGGCCCCTCCTTCTCCAAATTGTCAGGTAAAGCTCAAGAGGTAGTAGCTTCTCTCTCGCTGGTGGACAGTTTACGCTATGACATAGTGAAAGCCACAGTGTTACGTGCTTATAAGTTGGTGCCTGAGGCATATCGACAGCGTTTTAGAAACCACAGGAGAACACAGACCAAAACATTTGTAGAATTTGCTAGAGATAAGGAGACCTTGTTTGACAAGGGGTGCGCTGCTAGTAAGGCTACAACTTTAGCGGAAGTCAAGAAATTAATCCTATTGGAGGATTTCAAAAACCATTTGCCTGACCGTATTGTAGTACATCTTAATGAGCAAAAGGTGGCGTCCTTATCCCAAGCAGCTGTTCTAGCCGATGAATACGCGTTAACTCATAAAACAGTGTTCTCTGCGTCCCGTTCTGAAAAAAGAACAATAACAGCGTCTCGTAGTGTTCGTCCACTGCCTAGTGAGGCAGCATGGGTTGGCTAACAAACAGGCTGTTCAAGTCTTGCGAGATACTGGGGCTGCGCAGTTTTTTATTCTTGACAGCATGCTGCCCTGGTCCGACAGTACGTCTGTGGGATCCCAAGTTCTCCTACAGGGAATAGGAATGGGTATTACCACAGTACCAATACATTGGGTTAATTTAAAAACTGATCTAGTGTCTGGCTGTTTCCGCGTGGGAGTTGTTTCCAACTTACCTGTAAAAGGTGTTACTTTACTTCTTGGTAATGACATTGCTGGTGGAAAGGTGTCTCCCGTGCTGGAGGTCGTAGAAAGACCAAGCATAGGGGCTGATGATGATGATGAAGACCTGTCAAAAACATTTCCTCATGTGTTCCCCGCCTGTGTTGTTACAAGAGCACAAGCCCGTAAGCTGGGAGAGGTAGTGGATTTGGCAGACTCTATTTTTGAGCGCACTGAGTTGCCTTGTGATGTCCAATCTTCTGTTACGACAAGAGAGGATGAAACTAGATTGGGCAACGTACTTTTATCCGTTACTCATGAAAAGGTGTGTGAGGCCCAAGAAGCAGATGACAGTTTACGTAAGTGTTTTGACGCCACGGTTTCCCCAGAGGAAGCTAAAACTAAGAGAAACGCCTACTATGTAGAGGATGGTGTGCTCATGCGGAAATGGACAGCGCATAAGATAGACGGTAAATGGGTCAGTGTTTCACAGGTTGTTGTGCCCACTCCTTTTAGGCAGCAGGTACTGTCAGTGGCCCATGACCAGGCTTGGTCTGGCCACCTAGGAATGACTAAACCTATAATCGCATTCTTCAGCACTTCTTTTGGCCAGGATTGAAGACGGATGTGGTACAGTATTGCAAAACATGTGATGTGTGCCAGGTAGCAGGGAAAGCCAATCAGACCATTCCCCGTGCCCCACTTCATCCGATTCCTGTGGTAGGGGAACTGTTTGAGCGGGTCATTATTGATTGTGTAGGCCCACTACCTAAAACGATGTCAGGAAATCAATATCTCTTGACCATAATGTGTTGCGCTACTCATTACCCGGAGGCTATTCCATTACGAACTACCACTGCTAAGACGGTAAAAAAGGCTCTCATAAAATTCTTTAGCACTTTTGGCCTTACAAAGGTACTTCAGTCAGACCAAGGTAGTCATTTTATGTCCAAGCTGTTTAAACATGTCTTACAGAATCTGTCTATTCGTCATCAGGTCTCCAGTCCATATCATCCAGAAAGCCAAGGAGCGTTGGAACGCTGGCACCAGACGCTCAAGGCTATGCTAAGTAAATATTGCATGAACACCCAGACTGACTGGGATGAGGGGGTGCCCTTTGTGTTATTTGCCATCAGGGAGACAGTGCAGGAATCATTGGGGTTTAGCCCGACTGACTTAGTTTTTGGGCACACCCCACGGGGTCCGTTACAGATAGTGAGAGAGAACATTATGTCAGCAGAAACACCTACCAATGTACAGAAAAAGGTCTTTGAATATGTCCATCACATGCGTAATAGGCTTCATGATGATTGTGCCATAGCCAAGGAGTCTCTCTCTACTTCTCAAAAACGCATAAAGCGTCATTGTGACAAATCGGCAGTGAGCCGCAATTTCAAACCAGGTGATCAAGTTTTAGTGTTGTTGCCAATTCCTGGCTTGTCTCTGTTGGCCCGTTACTCAAGCCCGCTGATCGTTGACAAAAAGGTTAGTGACACTAACTATCTAATTAAGACTCCCAAGCAGAGGCGTTCAATGCAGCTGTGCCATGTTAATATGTTGAAGTCATATCATGTGCGTAAGCCTTCTCCATGTCCAGGTGTCCACATGCAACCTGTGGCCACGGTGGGACTGCACTCAGTCCTAGAACAAGAGGAGGATGGGTTATAACCTCGAAATTCACTGTAGCAGAGTGAGAGGTTGAGTAATTCAACTATGCTTACTCAATTACATTCTCTTACCAAGCATCTATGCAGTAGTCAAAGTGAAGATCTGGTGGCACTAATCAAATGCTTTCTGAGTGTGTTTCAAGATGTTCCCAGCGTGACAACAGTGTTGTAACATGACGTGGATGTTGCAGGTGCTGCTCCGATATGCCAACATCCTTATCGGACAAACGCTGCAAAGAGGGAAGTAATGAAAAAGGAGGTAGCCTACGGTAAAGCCAAATACAGTAATAGTGACTGGAGCTCGCCTTGTATCTTAACACCTAAACCAGACGGTACCTCTAGGTTTTGTACTGATTACCGGTGTGTGAATGTAGTAACTGTTCCTGATTCTTTTCCTCTGCCAAGGATTGACGACTGTGTGGACACCATTGGATCAGCGGCATTTGTGAGTAAACTAATCTGTTAAAAGGGTACTGGCAGGTCCCTCTTATGTCTTGTGCTTCTGAGATTTCCGCATTTGTGACACCTGATAGTTTTCTCCAATATATCGTAATGCCATTTGGAATGCGAAATGCTCCAGCTACTTTTCAGAGGCTAGTTAATATTGTCTTCAGAGGGGTCCAAAATTGCACCGCCTACTTAAATGATGTGGTCATTCATTCAGCTACTTGGGATGACCACTTGTCCACCTTGAGAACTGTGTTTAAGGGGTTAGAACAGGCATCTCTAACCCTCAACCTAGCTAAATGTGAGTTTGGCAAAGCGACAGTGACATACCTGGGTAAACAGGTAGGGCAAGGCCAGGTTTGTACGTTAACTGGGAAGGTGGAAGCGGTGGTTGCTTTCCCAAGTTTGCCAAAAATGTCTCTACTGTAGTAGCTCCGCTTACGTCTCTGCTGAGTCCAAAAGTGCCTTTCGTGTGGTCCCCTGAGTGTAACGCTGCATTTAAAGCTGCTAAAACCTTACCTAACATTTGTTGTTCTCCTTTGTTTCTCCAAGGGAAGGGGAACGAATTGGGGAGTGTGTAGGGAAGACGCCCTGGGCTTACACCACCCGTAGGGTAACTTCCTTGTATATGCACACTAGGTTTAGATCTGGACTAACCACCACCTGTATTTTGGTTAGGGCACCTTGCACGTGTGCCAGTTAGTTTAAATATATATATATATATGTTTTTGTGTTAGTTTAGAACAGGTTGGGGGGGGGGGATTTATACATTATTTCCTTTCTTTGGGTCAGTCCAGTCCCTTTCCCTAATCATTTACTGTGGGTCAATAAACACCCATACTTTGAACGGTATTCTGGTCTCTGTGTCCTTTACTCGCACCACGTCCCCATATCCTTTTCACTGTCCACTGAGTGTGATTGAGCAGCGGGAAGTCGGTCCCCTCCTTTCGGGGAGGCGTACGTAAGACTCCACCAAGACGGTGGCCATTTCAGTAGATTTACTCACTAACATTGTTGTGGAAACACAAAAAGCATGTAAGCTAAATGCACACTTTCTGCATTACTTCAAATACTAAGTTACTCCTCCAGGGTTTCCAGCAGTAGCCGCCTAAACAACATACGTCTGCCACCTTAACTACGCAGTCCCAAAATATTAAATCTGACGTGTGCTACATCCGAAACAGCTAGTTAATTTGATGTGTGATGCATCCAAACAGCACCATCTGGTGGTGTATTACAGTTTTTCCTGATTGCTAAAACACTAAAAGTGAATGTAGAGACCAAAGCATCCATACCGTACTGTTTGCATGCATGTCGTACACACAGGCACCAAACAAATAAACACATTGTCCGCAGGGCACCGTAAACAATCCTGAAACACATTACAAAAACATGCAACACAAAACACTATACACAATGTTGCATGTTACACATGTTGGCCAATGATGAAACACTGTGCAGTCAGCACATCCATTCAATAATCAAAACACACACGACATTAGCAACACCCCTGCACACACAGTAAAACACTTAACCGGTAATTGAACACCAATCAGTCACATATTGAGCACTATACATAGAACTCAGGTACGAGCACCTGTCGTGAGATAATCGCGAATATGGAGACTGCAGGACCAAGGGGAAGGAGAAGATGATGAAGAGAAATGGAGAAAGAGGAAGAGACTCTGGCAAAAACCAGACATCAGGGCTGAAACATCATCAGCCAAAGGGCCATTGTGAACGTCCCCGGGCAGCGCGGGGTCAACATCACCATGTGTGCCACCGTTAGTGGTCAGGGGGTCCTCCATCACCATCCTGGGTCCATACAACACTGCACACATACTGACATTTTTAGATGCCACGGTCACACAGTACGGACCAGGGCAGCCCATGTTCGTTGTCATCTGGGATAATGTCAGTTTCCACCGGGCTGCTCAGGTCCAGGACTGGTTTGCCAACCACAACGATTTCACGGCGCAGTACCTGCCCCCTTATTCCCTATTCCTTAACCCGATCGAGGAATTATCTTCAGCAAGGGGGTTGGAAGGTCTATGACCGCCTACCACATGCACACGTGCTGCTCCTGCGAGCAACGTAGGAGGCATGCGGAGACATCGAGGTGGGGTCGATCCACCGGTGGATACGCCACATCCGACAATATTTTTCCCGTTCTCTGGCGAGGGAGAACATCGCCTGTGATGTGGACGAGGTGATGTGGCCCGACCCCAATCGACGGCGTGATCCCTGACTTGTAATGGGAGTTGTTGTGGTACATACCTGTACAATGTATCACTGAGGTTTGGTTGCGGGAATAAAAATGGTTTAAAAACTACAAATGACAGAATTGTCTTGAGTACAGTTGAACAGAGTGTTGTGTCTGCTTTGAGTGTTAATAGTGCATGTGTGTTGTGTTTTCTGTGTAGGTCTGTCATTTGTGAAGTTTGTTCATTAATATTTGTGGTTGAAGATGTTGCAAATAACATTTGAGTAATCTGATTGTGTAGTGTATCTTTAAAAGAGGAGTGTGCTATGTAACATGTGATCGGAGCTCACTATGTGAAAAGGAAGCGCGATTCATTCAGTTTGCAATGACTTTCAACCCAGTGTGCAGCCACTTGGTAAGCTCTCTTATTTGTTTTGTTTATGATATACGCTTCGTGTTGTATACTGTTGCCATGCCATGTTTATACTGTGTTTGTCCGTTTATGTCCGATGCATGTTAAAGACAACGCTATGCTCTAGTATATGCGGTTTGGTTAACTGAAAGAGAACGTTATACTCCAAAGTTATAACTTGACGCGGTGACCGTAGTTGTGGGACATAAAGCTAACATGTAGACTTACTTGCAACATCGCTACGCCAGACGTGTCCGTTCATGTTTACTTTCTTTGGCTTTGTAGAGGTTGATGAAGTATGAATTGCGGACCGGTATTTAATTTTAGTGACGTGACGTTGTTCTTCCTGGTTTGCCGCGGGGCATTCTGGGAACTGTAGTTTAACTGTAGTTTCCTTATTGCATAGTTATGGTAGGATTGGAGTATGGTGCATAATATTTGATATGTGAAGTGTGTACATGTAAACTATAAAATTGTTATTATATATTAAATTTGTTATTATATATATATTATATAATTGTTATAAAATTATGTTTATTATAACTTATTATTATAATAATTATAGCATGTTAATATTGTTATAATTTGTATGTTGATCAATGTCATTGTTGCATATAGTTAATGGGCTATTGTAGTCTTTTTGTAGTATGCACATGAAATTCGAATGTATTCTCTTATCGTTTCAGGTTTATTACCTGATAATCATTTGTGACAAAATAAACAAACAAAGTGAAATACTGAGTAATATCCTGTGTACACTGGGTTGCCCTTTCCGTGGGGAGAACACGGAACAGTAATAAACCAACAGGCCCACGAGCGTTAAGCCAAGTTTGCCACTACCTTATCAGCATTGACCAGTGAAGGAGCACCAAGGGAAGAGGATCAGGCCGTATAGACCCCTCTGACAGACAGCGCCTTGGTCAGTGCAGGGAATGAAGATGGACTTGGCAGAATTAGTGGCCCTAAAAGGAAAGCGCTCAACAGCACAGAGCTCTTTCAGCAAGAGAGCCAAAAAGCTGTCCCTCACTATAGACCTCCTTGAAAAAAGGATGCTTATCGACGAGATCCAAGCTCTTGGTGTGGACTTTGGAAAGCTGAACGACACTGGACTCGACTATGTTGATGCTCTAGGAGAAGTGGATAGCAACGAGGAGAAAACAGAGAAAGAAGCGGCTCATGAAGAGGAGAAAATCGCGACGTGTCTTGCTACCTATACAGAAACGCTCCGGCTCGCTAAGGAGACGTTATGGTCTAAATTCGCCTATGTCGACCTTAAATTGTACGCCGACGGTGCAGAGGAAAAATGTACTGAAGTGGAGAACACTGATGTGATGGAGTTTTCGGAGGATGACTTTCAAGGCCTGAGAGAGGGCCTGGTGGAGAGAATCAAAATGCTTGAGGAGAAGGTTGTTGAGTGGGAAAGTTTGGTCCCCGGGGCCAAGACAACAGTGTATAAACAGCAGCTATATAAGCTGGTCAACAGACTACATGACTGGGCACGGAGCTGGCAAAAGTTGAAGCGGGTAGAAGAGGTCGACGGGGGAGGAGATGTTGAAGAAGCATGTACTAATGAAGAGCATAGCGAGTCCGGTGAGGGGCCCACTAGAGCTGGGATGCTGCCCCAAATCCCCAGTGAAACACCTGTATCCAGTACTGGAGCAGCTGCGTTCCCATACGCACCACCACAAAGCATCCCTGGCCTACATCCTGGGGTGCATGGCTTCAGACCACAGATCAGCCTTAAAAGAACACGACTGCCCAAGTTCTTGGGAGATATGACCGACTACTATCGTTGGAAGGCTGAGTGGGAAGAGTTGGAACAGCTAAGAAACTCACAGAGGACGGCTGGCGTTACAAGGTTCCATCTCCTGGCAAGTCTCGGCGACAGGGCGAAGAAAGATTTGGTTCTGTCTAGCTGTGCATCGGTGGATGAAATGTTCAGGCGCCTCCACAACCGCATCGGGAACAAGGCAAAAATCGTCCTGAAGATATCCGAGGAGGTTCAGGGCCTACCTTCCGTAAAGGGAGACAACCCCAGGAGAGCAATTGAGCTGATTCAAGCAGTGGAGCGGGCCCTAAGCAACCTTGTGATCCTGGGAGAAGAGGATGTAATAAAGAACCGTTGGGTGGCGCAGTCCCTGGAATGCAAGCTACCAAGTGCTCTGAAGGAGAAATGGATTGCGCACAAGACTGAGCCTGTGAATGGGTTTTCTCCACATTACCACTTTGACTGCTTACTGCACTTCCTGAAGAGGCAGGAGGTGATCCTGGAGGAACTAGATCAGCTGGAGGTGGGATTTAGAGAGGGAAGCTCAGTGAAAGGCTCGGCAGACAAGCCAGATGGAGTCAAGAAAGTGTTCTCCAAAGCTACCTCAGGCCGAAGAGAGTCTCAGTCGAACCCACGCTTAAGCTCATGCACTGCCTGTGCTGATGAGACACATGCTGGCAGGATGTTTGCCTGCAAAGCCTTCAGGGAGTTGGACCTCCAGAGGAGGAAAGCTCATCTAAAGACCCATGGGATATACAATCGCTGCCTATGCCTCCACATAAAGGACGGCCGTTGCAACCCAAAGTTTCTCTGCAGTAAAATGGACTGTCGCAAAGAAGAGCCTCACCACTATCTGCTGTGCCCCAAGTATATTGCTCCAGAGAAAGACGCTGGCAGCGAGGGGCAAGGAACCAAAAGGATGGAGAGAAAAGGCCTCAGGCTGACCAGCTAGCAAGAAGAGCTCCTGGCGAAAGTCACTCCTGAATTAAGAGCAGAACTCAGGAAGGCTTTTTCCAACAAAGCCTCTACTACGATCTGCACTTCTGGAGGTGGACTGAAAGAGTACCCAGTCATAATGATGTTACTGGAAGTGACAACTAACTCAGGCCAGTTGATAGGCACTCTTATTGACCTTGCCTCTGACACAAACTATATAACAAACAACGCTGCCCAGCGCCTTGGACTGATTGGTGAGCGCATCAAGTTAATCGTCCACGGAATAGGAGGGATGAGAACGACAGTTTTAACCAAGAGGTACTCCCTGCGACTAAGAGTGAAGACCATCAAGGGGACGGTAATGGAACACAAACTGCTCTGCTATGGCCTGGAGAGTATTGCAGAGATAAGTCGGCCTGTCACTCCGCGACAACTGCAAAAGATCTTTCCTGATGTCACTACAGAAGAGCTGGTCCGTCCTGAGAACATTGATCTTCTGATCAGCCACAGGGAAGGTCATCTAGTTCCACAGCCGTTGAAGTTGGAGGGAGATCTAGTACTTTGGGATGGCCCATTGGGTAAAACCGTTGGCGGTACTCACCCTGATCTCTTTGAGGTGGTTGACCTAACGCTACACCAGTGTGAGACTCATTTTGCAAGGTCTATGAGAACATCCTCAAGGGTGTACAAGGAGGTTCTTGTGGACACCAAAGACGCGAGTGAGGACCTGACAAAAATGGAAGAAGTGATTCTCAGCAGCA
>JACXGM010010343.1:0-26400 GCA_016801145.1 Umbra pygmaea | reverse complement strand
TATCTCTCTGACTGTCTCCATCTCTCTGACTGGCTCCATCTCTCTGACTGGCTCTCTCTATTCAGCACAAACCCCTACAAATGTAGGTTGTTGGTCTTGGCAGCACGAGATGATGTATCTAAATATATGCATATTGCATTTTGGTTTAGGAATGCATGCTAGATCACGGAAGGCGTGGGTTTATGAAGAAGGGGGAGGGTAGTTCTCACACTAGACATTCTCTGGCAAATGGTTGTCACTGCAGGGATGATCCAGAAACTGTACATTGATGACTTACTTAACCCTCTGTCTTCCTGTAAGAACAGAGCTCGTCTTAGATGTCTGTGTTTGACACGTCATTTTGCCACGCACATCAACATATATTAAGCCGGCTACATCTTAGATGACTTCAGGACTCCCTGACATAGTCCCTTGCTGTCAGTTTCATTACACAGCAGATTGACCCCCAGGAGGAACCTTGTTTGGCTTCACCCTGAACTGATTCATTTACTGTAATGTAATCTCCAGATTCGCTTAGGTTGGCAAACCTCTAAACTGTAAAGTCCCTCAGGCAGGGCTTAGCAGCAACCTTTTTTTAGGTCACGATGACAGAGAGAAATACATTCTTCAGATGTGATGCCAAGTTCAAGCGCAACACCACAGCAGCATCTCATCATAACAACTATCACTTGCAAACTCAATGCAGTGGTGTGGTGTACAGTAATGGCCTCTTTTGGCTCTGGTGAAACAAAGTGCCCTAGAGCATGTAGAACTCAGGTTTATAACGTCCTTAACACTGCCAGCTCCCTCACTCTTCCATTTCCCCTCTGGACTTCCCATGTCGAGTTCAGATGGTACCATCATTACCATTGTTTTTCTTTCTCTATGAAAAAATGTTATGTCTCTATGGATCTGTGTTAAGGTAAGTCTGTGGTAAAATTGTTCCAGTATTCTCTCCCACTGTCGGTGAAGGTGACATTTTTACTCTTGAATTGTTGTGACATTCCTACTGTATGGAATTGGACAGAGATCCATTGTGCATATTTTTGCATGTATAACTCCAGTGTTGCTAGGTGGCACCTGCGAAGTGTCTGATGATATATGCTAACACATGTCGTGGAGTAATAAGTCTTTTTAATACGATATGTTAACGCACGGAGAGGTTCATTTTCCTAAAGGTCTCCATGATTAATTTGTCCATGTTAGGATGCGCGTTGTTGCTATTAAAACAAAACAATATGAATGAGCAACAGAGAGTAAGTGAGTAAGTGAGGTTGGTTGTTATTAAAACATGCAATGTTGCAATCCTCTCATGTAATTACTCAGCATGTGTGCAGCGCTTTATGAAGTGATGCCTTGTTTATTTCTAGGCCAATAAATGTGCTGATGTAAGTCAATGGCTGTCATTCTTTCGCCTGGGATCCATCACTGATGCTCCCTGTAGCACCTAATCTTATATAACACACACAGCCACACAAGGACACCTAAACACACAAGCTCAGATGTATGGGCCTATTTATACTGTGTGTTGTTCAGCTGTGTTGTTCACTAACTAATAAGGACGATGGGAAGTGAATTACATCATTAACCAACAAAAAACGATGTTGTTACTCAGGGGGTATTTGTAATCAATTACTATGCATCAGTATATAAAATGTGTTTGCATTTTTGTTATTGTGATGTTTTTAGATGCTAACTGCAGTGGTTCCGAATTATGTAAATACACCACTGATGTATCTTAGAGTAAACATGAATATGTATGCATATGTATATGGAATCAAATAAAGACATTTCAAATTTTGCATTCCAAAGGCGCATGAAATAATCATTAGGAATATACTAAAGTCGAAGAAGCTTTGGTTTGTAAAAAGGAGACGTTAGTGGGTTATTACCACTTCAAAACTGGGGAATGTAACACTCAGCCCCAATTGCAGTCCTTTGAAATAGGACTCTTAAGCTTGCATGGCTTTAATCATTTCATTATAAGGTGGAGGAAACAAATATGTAAAATACTATATTTACAATATGTAAAGCAGAAAGTATCTATAGATTTATATCTCTGCTTTCCAAATCCCACACTACATATTTTGTATTGCCCTTATTTTGACAAGTGCATATTATAATCAAAAGCAGGATTTATACTCAAAAGTAATGCATTAATATAGCTTTTGTATAGCTAGAATGCACTTAGAATGCAGCCGATGTCTCAAGAAGTTATTTGCAATCCTTAAGGATGCATTATTCTTAGTTCGAGACCCACATTTAACATATTCCTCAATTACTTGAGATGAATATTCAACTCTCCCTATTTATAGTGATTCCATTATATGTTTTTCTTATTTATTTTTTTCTCATAGTTTGTAGTGTTTATTCCATAAAATAAAATCAAAAGATTTCTGTACAATCATGGAGCTGTTTCAATCTAGCTTCACACATGAACAAAGAAATGAATATAAGGTTGTGAGATATGATGTAATGGGTCATAACTTAGAGAGTATTTTGTGGACACCACTTCAACAAACCAATAACATCTCTTCTTATCATTTGGCAGAAGCTGCCTGTAAGTGGTCCTCTAAGGCATCAGAAACACTGCTTTGTTGACAGAAAAGCGACTAATAAAATCAATACAGCCAGTCCTACGTTAGCTGTAATGCCGAGAAGTCAATGTTAGAGTGAAGGGATCAAAGGGAAAAGGTTAACACCACCGTTGTGTCCCAAATGAGTCCTTATTTCCTATTCTAACGCTGGTTAAATATAGTGCACTAAATGAGGAACATGATGGCATTTGGGACAAAAAGCTGTAGCACAGGTTAACAGCATTGGTAAAGCATAGACGATTTTATGAAGAAAGAAGACCCAGCTATAAGTGAGGGGCAACAGCCATATTCGATATTACATGGCTCTAGGGAGGCATTCTGGCAGTGGGTAGTTACAGTAAATAGTCCCGGACTGCAGCCATTTAATAGTCTGGGAGCTAGATTAATGATGTAAGACATAGTAATGAATATGTTCGTCTGTACAGACAGGGAGGAGCTCTGATCCTACAGTAGTTTACTACTCCTGTTACATACATGGAGGTTGGCGTAGTCTGTAATAAAGGCTGTTTAAAGGAAACCTAGAGATGCTCATAGAAACGCAACAGCGCAAAGCAAAGGTTGAAAGAAGCATGACAAATTTGTGACACACAAATTTCAAAACTGCAAAGTAGCAAAATCTGTTATTATAAATGATGCTTTCACAACTCGCTAACAGTTACATACCTGGGTTTACAAACTTGTACAAAGTAAAATAATTGTTGATCGTTGCTACAATTTCTGCACTTCATCCTTCAGTAACACAAGGGATTGATAAAGAATTGATGTATTGATGATAATAAATTGGTGTAGCATGTCTATTCAACATATGCCACAGTATGATTCAGAGCGTAATGTTTTACATGTACAGACAAATGTATATATAGGCTGTTAATCTCTTGGCCACTGATAATTACCGAAATTGAAACTTGTTGACTGCACGTGTGAAACCAATTCCACAAGGGGCCTGGTGCTCTCATATTCAAGATTTATACCCCGGGTATAGTGTATGCTGCATTTTGGAATTTCCATTTAATTGATGTCTAATCTCCAGTGGCCAGAGTCTGAATTTTATACATTCTGACAGCAGTGTCTAAGATATGTGAAATATTGATAATAATATTGTTACAGATTATTTGGTTGAATCACAATTTATAAATCAGAAATAAAACTCAAAACTAAAGCATAGGAATTAATATGGCAAAACAAAAATATGGGGACAAGGTGGAGGGGTATTTCCGTATACTGTAACACCCAGCCCAGAGTGGCTGGCGTTCAGAGACATTTTTGAATGGACTCTTTTAATATTTTAGATATGTTCAGTTATTTTGTGTTCAAATGCATTGCATTGTAGATTTGTTTTAAAATAATTTGAATGTCCCTGTGACACCTCTCTCTATTTTGGGCATTTGTTACAACAGGGTTTAGGTTAGGTTAGGTTGGTATTTTGTAGATCTATTGATTAATGATTACGTTCAGTCGTGTTCTATTAGTTAGTTAAGCTTCCTACATATAACCTGCCCAGACTAGAGAGAGGTGTTGGTCATTGTTAATCTGTTGCTTTACGTTACATTGTGTTTGGAAGACGATCCAGGAGCTACATGGTCTACAAGTTGTGACAAGTGAGTCGCTGGTGTTAAGAAGTTAATGCGTACGCTCTGTACTTCATATTTAAGCGATTTAGTGTCTGTGTCGCTGTTAAAGAACACGTAGGCTATTCGTTGTGCTCTTGCTCCAGCTGTTCCCTGCAATCTGTTGTCTGTATTCGTCCTGGAAAAGTCTACCTATTAAATTACAATCAAATGCATCTACTGCCTCCGGTCTCTCTTCTCTACACACATACACAATTGTGACATATGCGAACATCTGTTGTACTACTTGTACACATTCCTAATTGTTTGATCTGAAGACCTGCACATTGTATTCCTGTTTTTACTATTTTTATTGTGTTCTTCTTTGTCTTGTAATAACAGTACATGTGTAACTTCATGTTCTCTGCACCTCAACACTTTTATCTTGGCCAGGTCGCCATTTCAAATTAGAAACGTTTCTCAGCGTGCTCACCTGGTTTAATTAAGGTTAAATATAGTCCCGTTGGTCAAAATTTCAGTTGGTCAGATGCAAGAAGGATGTGGCGGGGGTTCAACACAATTGCAAACTACAAAAAAATGAACCCCTGCAAAGGCTGCTGGGTCAGACAGCATCTCCAGTCGGGTCCTGAGGGTTTGTGCTGACCAACTAGCAGAAGTATTCACCGAATTCTTCAAAACCTCCCTCCACCAGGCCATCATTCCACTCTGCTTCAAGAAATCCTCCATAATCGCTGTTCGCAAGAAAGGGAAGGTGACAGAGCTGAATGACTATTGTCCTATAGCAATCATCTCTTTAATCATGAAGTGGTGAGGGGCTAGTCAAATATCACATTGTCTTCTCCCTTCTAGATATACAGTGCATCTGGAAAGTATTCACAGCGGTTCAGTTTTTCCACATTTTGTTACACCCTGTAGCACCGCATTAGGTAATAATATTGCATTATGTAATAACTTGACAAAATGTAGCACCACATTATGTAATAACACACATTATGTAATAACTTGACAAAATGTAATACATTTTCACTTCATTCATGTAATAAAACCGCATTTTGTAATAATCTGCCACATTTTTTTAATAAACATCTTGAATGCAATATGTAATAAATTTCCCTGCATTTTGTAATAAATTATTACATAATGCTGTGATTATTACAAAATGTGGGTTTTGGACTATTTTCGTAAAAAAAAATATGGTGTATTTTGTAATAACCAACCAAACTGGATGTCTTCGTCTGTACAATTAAGCTAAATTAAAACTTCCCAATTATTAATTTAGACGCCTATGTCCCCTTTGGAGTTATTGTTCACTCTGTTCTTAGTCTAAATAGCCACATAAAAACTTTTATTTCTGGTAGGGTTAACTATGGCAGTAGTCTTTTGACAGGGCTCCCCAAAAAGACCATCGAAAAGCTTTAGCTTATTCAAAATGCAACTGCTGGACTGGCACCTAAAAACAAGATTTTTAGTGCCAGGGCGAAACTTGGTGAAGCAATCTATGCCTTGCATCTCTAGACCAGACTCCCTGTCCATCTCAAAAGTAGCCTGAACCCTAAAAAACTGTTGAATCAGGACTCAAAACAACACTGTTCATCGAGGCTTGTTGTTGTCATTACAGCCCTATCAAAAAAATGTCAAACCTATTTTAAATGTAGTTTTGAAATACACCACAATATAATTATTAACTGTTATTATATTTCAATTGTCTTTTCTTACAAAAGTCTATTCATGTAATTCTTTCTCTTTCATAAACTGTCTTTTAATCTAAAGTTGTAAAGCACCTTGAATTGCCACCGTGTACTGTATTTGCCTCTGAGATGCAATAAGTTGTAGTTGCATTTCCACTAATTGGAAGGCAACATGCTGAAAGGTATGGTATTGGGTGTGAATAAAATGTTATTTCTTTGCAAAGGATTGGATTTAGAATTGCTCTAATCTAGAGTTTTTGCAGAGAAGCTTTTCAACTAATAAAAAATGTGTAAAGATAAAAGCTCAAAACTGTATGCAAATGACTGGTGACGCCCCTGTTCATCAAAGTAAAAGGTCAACATTTTTCTGTAATCTGAATATAGTCCCGTAATATAAATAATAGTCACTGCATTTTACCTTAATATAAAATGCAGCAAATATGAGTTAATTCATGCTTTATCTAGATATAGTGTATAAATATTTACTTTCTTTGTTTTAGGATCCGCTCAGCCTCTTCAAGAGTATGCCCTTAAGTTCCGGACCCTGGTGGCTGGCTCTGGGTGGAACGATTGAGCCCTTATTGACCACTTCCAGTGTGGCCTGTGGAAGGATGTCCAATGGGAGATGGCTTGTCGGGACACAACGTTGGGTTTCAATGCACTGTTGGACCTGGCAATCCGTTTGGACAGCCTCCTGCAGGCGTGTGGGCACACTGGGATGTTATAGTTCCGCTCAGGCCAGCTGCCGGCCCAGAGGGCAGTTCTGTGCCCATTAAAGTGGGAAACACAGGGTTCCAGGATGCAGAGAGGGGACCTGGCAGGTATCGGGTGCCATGCACCTATTGTGGCAAGAAGGGGCATGTTGCGGCTACTTGCTACCTGCCCCTGTAGGGTCCAGAGAGCGGTGGCACAGGCACTCACACACCTTCCCAGGTGTTTACCTTTTCCCCCTCTTCCTCTTCACAATTTCGTGTACCTGTTCACTTTCCTAATTTCCATACTACTGACCTGCTTAAGTCCCTAGTAGATTCAGGGACAAGGGGTAATTTGTCATGCCTTAAGCATTCACCTTATAACTTTAGAGAAACCTCTATCAGTACAGGCACTTGATAATGAACCCATAGGAACCAGTGCTGTGCGTCATAAGTCCGTGGACATTGAAATATTGATTCCACCTGTTCAATCTGAGACTTTCATCTTATGTGTTGAACATCCCCTCTTGTCCCGTAGTATTAGGGCTTTTGTGGCTGTCTAGTCACAACCACTCTATCTCATATTGTCCCATAGGTCTATCGAGGTGTGTTCTGGTTTCACTAAGTGTCACCACGGTGGAAGGTCCAGGCAGTGCCTCCAACAATCCCATACCTTTTGAATATTCGGACCCCGCACATGCCTTCTCAAAAACAAAGGCATCTAAATTACCTCCCCATCGTCCCTGGGATTCTGCCTTTGACCTTCGACCAGGAGCTGTACTGCTTAGGAGTCATGTATTCACTGCTGTCATATGCTGAGACCAAGGCTATGGAAACATTTGTCCCGGAATCACTACAACAAGGTTAGATACACCCCTCATATTCACCTGCATTTTCCAGTTTCTTTTTCGTAAAGAAGAAAGATGGGGGTCTGCGTCCATGCATAGACTACCGGGCTAGAAAACAACATCACCAAACGTTACACTTATACTCTCCCTTTGGTTTCCTCAGTGATAAAGTCTATGCATGGCATGCGCTTCTTTACGAAATTGGACCCGAGAAGTGCCTACAATCTTGTGCGTATCCGAGAGGGAGAGGAATACAAAACTGCTTTGAGCACCACTACAGGCCATTATGAGTATTTCGTGATGCAATACAAACTGATGAATGCTCCATCATTCTTCCAAGCTTTTGTGAATCCTTGCCAGACAAGGTGGTTACTATTCCTGACTCCCTTCTACTATGCGTTGTCCTATATCCTGGGCAGTAAAAATCGTAAGGCGGACACATTGTCTCGTCAGGTTGACAAGAAGGAGTGCCCAGTAGATGACAGCCCAATCGTTCCTGCTACTATTGTTTTAAGTGTTCATGGCCACTCTGTTTAGCCACCATGGTAGATGGTAGATGACAAAATGGATGGTGGTTTTATTGTATTTTATGAGTAGACAATCCGGAGACATACATATTTAAACAGTTGCAGGGTACCACTGGAGCGAGTGCACAATGGGTATACTTATATAGCCTAACGTGCTCTTTCAGTGGCATGGACACTGATAGCTAACACACAAGTACAGAGCGTACACATTAACTTCCAAACTCCAACAACTGGTTGGAGCGAATGGACAACGGGTATACTTTTTTAGCTTAAACGTACAATATGTAGTTTTTGACTGCTAGGGGTCTCTCAATCAAAACAATAGCAAATGATGTAATTGGATGATGTTGAAAAGTAGCGTGGGATCATGGGTTTTGTTATCGTTGTCAATGACAACCTTCCAATCTAGCGTCTCAGGCAGAAAAAATGTTCACTGACAAAGTAATGTATTGTTAAAAATATTATAACTTTATCATTATTTTCCCCTGGAAATTCGAGCGACTAGAGCAGTCAAAGGTTATATGACGCCATTGACAGAAGACAAAATGAAATGTCCCGTGTCTTCGAATTATATTACAAATTTATCTGGGTTTGAAAGTTGGTGGAAACATTTAGGATAATATAAGTACAGAACTAAGAAATATATATAATATAGGTAAAGTTATGTTTGCACTTATACAGGATGTCACAATTCATTATCGAAGTGGAAGCAGGCGCATCTTCGTCAAAAATATACTTTTATTCGATCAAGCTTTACTGTCAGAAGAACTGGACAGAAACAATGAACCACACTGAACAAACAAACAGACAAAACTAAATACTATACTAACGAGGGGAGGGTGTGCAGGTGTGGACTAAACAATAGAGCCGATAGGCTGACAAAAACATGTGATGGGATCATGTGACACAAAGACTGGGAAAACAAACCAAAACATAACACACAGAGGAGAAACCCTACAAGGTGAAACACAGAACAAGCACACAGACACTAGGGACATTGTGACACAGACTATAAAGGGAGAACTAAAACACCATGCATAGCACTGAACAGAACCAAAACATACATATAAACACAGGAGAGTAAACTAACAAAACTGAACACTACAATAATGAGTCCATGACAACTCTTCCTAACAGCACACACCGGGCTTTATGTGATAGAGCCCCCTTCCAAAGCCCGCAACACCAAGGCGGGCTCCAGAACAGGGGCAGCTCAGTCCCACAAGATCAGGCAGGAGTGCAGGGCCCAGGGTCAGGCGGGACAGAGGGCCCGGGGTCAAGAGGGACACGGGGCCCGGGGTCAGGAGCAACAGGGGGCACGAGGTCAGGAGTGACAGGGGGCCCGGGTTGAGGAGCGACAGGGGGCCCAGGGTCAGGAGCGACAAGGGGCCCGGGGTCAGGAGCAACAGGGGGCCCGGGGTCAGGAGCAACAGTGGGCCCGGGGTCAGGAGCAACAGGGGGCCCGGGGTCAGGAGCGACAGAGGGCCCGGGTTCGGTGCAGGGGGTCCAGACCTCAGCGTCGGCGCATGGGGTCCAGACGTCAGCGGCGGCAGTCCGGCTGTCAGCGGCGGCAGTCCGGCCGTCAGCGATGGCGATGGGGTCCGGACGTCAGCGGCGGCGGTCCGGCCTTCAACGACGGCGACGGGGGTCCGGACGTCAGCGACGGCGGTCCGGACGTCGGCGACGGGGGTCCGGACGGTGGCGTCGGCTGAGTAGGGGGTCCGGACGACAGCGGTGGCTAAGCAGGGGGTCTGGACATCAGTGGCGGCTGAGCAGTGGGTCAGGACATCAGATATGGAATAGGAGGTTTCTGGAGGCATGGCTGGGGATCAGACGTTTTGTGCAGTTGGAGCAGGAGGAGCCTTTATTTGGAGAGCGCCTCGGACAGTGTCTCGTGGAGGCTCAACGGGACAGTATATGCCTTGTACCATTCCAGGAGAGGTACTACATGGATGAGGAGGATGAAGAATGTTTCTTCGGGGACGAAGAGGAGGAAGAGGGGATTGCCTGAGCCAAAAGGTCCAGGGTGTTAGCCCACTAGGTAGGGCTCCCCGCCTGGGAGCTAGGAGATAGGCTAGCATGTGAGCTAGCAGGGGTAGCCTGGAAGCTTGTCTTAGAACTAGGGGTGCTAGCTCGGAAGCTGGAGAGACTAGTCTGGGAGATGAATGAGTTATGAGGGCTGGAAGGACTAGTATGGGACTGGGGAACCCCAACCCTCAGGCTACATCCCCTCGTTCCCAGGTGTAAAGTAGAAGTCCCCACAGTGAGGCTCCCCGTGTGGGTACTACACCTAGCTCCCAGGCTAGCATGTTCCCTAGATCTCCAGCTAGCTATGTTCCTCTCTGCTCTCCTCACTTTCAGGCTAGCACACCTAGCTCCCAGGCTAGCAGTTTCCCTAGCTTCCAGGCTAGCACCGCTAGCACCACTGGCTCCCAGGCTAGCAATTCCCCTAGCTTCCAGGCTAGCTCCCCTAGCTTCCCTAGCTCTCAGGCTAGCTGTTCGTCTAGCTCTCAGGTTCGGGGTGATAGTCCACCATATAGGGCTCCCCATCTGAGTGCTAGCTCCCCTAGCCTCCCTAGCACCAAGGCTAGCCTCCCTATTACCAAGGCTAGCCTCCATAGCACCAAGGCTAGCCTCCCTAGCACCAAGGCTAGCCTCCGTAGCACCAAGACTCCGTAACACCAAGGCTAGCCTCCCTAGCACCAAGGCTAGGCTCCCTAGCTCCAAGGCTAGCTCCCAGGCTGGCCCCCTAGGGCTGCAACCACATCCCATAGGGCTCCCCTCATGTCACACATATGGGATATTACGCCCAGAATAGGGTTGGTTAGGGGTCTGAGGCCGAGGCAAGACTTTGCCTTTCTATACTGTAGCTAGATACTCTATAGCACAGGTGTTAAACTGGTTCCATAGATGGTCTAGTCAATTGTATGTTGGTTGTAGGTCTTTCTCTTCAATTAAGGCCCAATTAATACCTATACTGCCAGGTAAGGGGAGATCCTATCCAATTAGTGACCTAATCAATGTAACGTACAAGGTAGGAGTGAAAACCTGCATACACTAGTCCCTCTGTGGAACCGGATTCACACCAATGCTCTATAGTATAGATTTATCTGTTTTCAGTTCTGTATAAATATCAGTGTTCTGTTAGCATCTAACAAAAGAGGATAGATGTTATACCATTAAGGTAACCGTGCTGAGGCTATCATGAACATTTTATTTTCTCCTCTATCCATCTTTATCTGTCCTTTATCAATCTTTATCCCTAATTATCTTAATCTCTATCTCTCCCCCATCATCTCTATCTTGTCTATATCCACCTCTAGTTCTACTGTATCCATTTTTATAATCTCTCTCTCACTTTCCATCTCTGTCTCTCCTCTATCCATCTCTATCCCTCATCTATCCATCTCTATCTCTCTTCTATCCATCTCTATCACTCCTCTATCCATCTCTATCACTCCTCTATCCATCTCTATCACTCCTCTATCCATCTCTATCACTCCTATATCTATCTCTATCACTCCTCTATCCAACTCTATCACTCCTCTATCCATCTCAGCAGCCCAGTTAGAACAGAGCTACTGGCTGCTTCCCTTACCAGTCTTCTGATCTGAGTCCTTAAGGCAGTGTTGTAGTACTCGAGACCGGTCTTGGTCTCGAGACCGGTCTCGAGACAACTTTTTGATGGACTCGGTCTCGTCTCAGTCTCGACCGCATTTGTACTCGGTCTTGTCTCTGTCTCGGATATTGAGGACTCTGGACTTTTTTTCAAGACCAGTCAAGACCATAACTGTGGAAATATCACTAAATTGCCAGTATATTGTCTATTTTTTTGTTAACATCTTTCCTTTTTGGAAAACGTACTGATTCAAATCCAAGCAATAACGTGACTCATGGCTAATTATGTATTTTTGTTACCGCTGTCACCCATCCCCGCCCCCTTTCACTCGCACTCCCAAGAAAGTGAGCTGTATTTGTCTGGGAGTGGGAGAAGATGTCTGCAAAATCTTCAGTAATACAATTCGGCTACAAAAATCTTAAAGAATAATTTAAGCTTCTTGTCAATACTGCAGTGCTTCGATTTCAGAGACGGTGGTGACTAAGTCAAACTTTTATCATCACTTAGAAACAAAGCACAAAGAAGGTAAGCTATAAGAGTGATGTTTAGCAAAGCTGGCTAGCTAACGTTAGCAACCTGCCTCGGATGGGGATTGAAAACCGGTTCCACTCGAGAAGTGTGAATTTTTGTCCCACCATAGTCTTATTTGATCGATGAGTAATGTAGACAAACTGCTGCGCGTGTGTAGCTAATGTTAAGTTACATCAACCTTAGCTAATGTCAGCTGCATACAGCTCCCGACATTAAAGCTACGCGCCGAGGTGATGTCCCTCGTTTGGGTGAGAGATCTAACCTAGAAATATGAGCATAGAGTGGAGACTGAGTAATGCGAAATGACTAAATGAAATAGGTTATTGTATGGCACATGGCACATTACTTTAAGAGAGCTAAAGTTCCAATTTACAGTTGCAAATCAAATATATTACTTTTTACCAGCACACACTTTCTGGCTTATACCATAGCAATCATTTAACTTCTTTGTTTACCTATTTGAAAAATGTGATGGCCAAAATACCATTGATTTATTTTGTGTTTAATTTTTGATGAAACTACTCCCAATTAAATCAATTTTGTACTTTTATAAATCACATGCAGGCCACTGACTTTCTGACCTCTTTGTATTAGAAACCTTTGTTGCTTTGATTACACATTAAAGCTATAAAAGAGTCTTACAATAGTTGTTCCTTAACATCACCATTTCATATAGAATTACTGTATTCATTACCATACACAACTTTTCTGCATTTTAAACATTTTACACATTTAGCTATGTTGTTTTGAAAAAAAAAGGATTGTTGTTGGTTTTTAAAACAACATAACTTTATGTATTGTTGATAAAAGGCAGAGAAAAGTGAAGACTTTTCTGAACGATTAATAATTGTTTAACATTCTGTACTAAATGATGGAAGTCACCCAGGAGTATTGAATACAGATGGTTAAGTTTATTTCAGCTTTGAGTGTTTGATATCTAGTTGTTTTTACGGGAATGTTGATCTTTCAGATCCATTTTAGATGCTCTTTTGATCATATTTCACATTTTGTAGTGTCATGTAGTGTGGGGCGCTGGTCTTGGTCTTGACTCGGTCTCGCCCTCCCTCGGTCTTGGTCTCGGCTTGGTCTCGGCCCCTAAAAGTCTTGGTCTTGTCTCGATCTCGATACACTCTGGTCTTGGTCTTGTCTTGGTCTCGGGTTAGGTGGTCTTGACTACAACACTGCCTTAAGGAAATAGGATGGTATTTGGAACATTATCATCCTGTCTCTGTAACATGGAGTGGACACTTATAGACTCACAGAACCACAGGGTACCGTCCAGTTCATTTGTTTAGTGCCTTGCTACATCTATCTCCCATTGTGGAAGTCTTAAAACAGAGTGCTCATTTATCAAACGTGCGTAGAAACCAGTGTAGATCTGAGCGCAGAAATCATCTTACAACGAGACTCACGTGGGATTTACAAAACATTTGTATCACTCCAATTCCAGAATTTACGACATGGATAAGAGACATCCGGCAAAGAAAAGGAATTTCTCTGAGATAGAAATAGAGTCGCTCAGGCATTGAAAGCAATTAACGAGAACTTGAAGTGCATTTCAAATAAATGAATTATTTTCACTAAACATTCCACGTTGTAGTTTTTAAGTAGCTTTCTTACCCAAGATTGCACATACTATATTAGAAGTGCAGAATAAGATCCTGTCTCCTTTGTAGAGCCCCCAATGTTGGCTGTTGTGACCACTGATCTTTATTGATTTGCAGCGCTCTCCAGCGCAATATCGTGGAGAACCCTGCATGCAATAATTATGTTGCAGGCCTGCTCTGGGGCTATAGCAGTCCCCCCCTCCCCGCTTACCCAAGACAGAGCCACCTGCCCTTGAGCAAACCTATAGATCTCTCTACTGTGGATCATGTGCGTATGTGCGCACTGTTGAACCTGCGCTCCTGCTTGTTTGTGGATTTGCAAGCGGTGTTATAAGGTACCCAGTCAGGGCATAACCTTTGTCACCTAGAGGAATCACATCCAACCATTTCAACAAAGAACTATGTAGAACTATAATAATTGTACGAGGGCGTAACTCACTGAGGAGATGACTCCAGCCATGCAGTGCGCCCTCCTGTAGCCTTGTTCCAACGCTGCAGTTATAAAATATATAGTCACGTGTCCCACCCAGCCACTGGGCTACCATATTCAGAACAAACATCCTGGCATCACATCCATGATCTGAACGTTGTTGAATTAAAGTTTTAGCGATTGATAAATGCGTAATCATTCATGGATGGTGGCTACAAACGCAGTACAATAAATCGCCCCAATCACATTTGGAAACCCAGCAATCTCAAAAAATTGTCTTTTAATCACAGTTTGCTGAGCATCATCATATGGAAATTGAATATACCAGAAAGGGACTTCATAGCCGCCAAAACTGCTGGCATACTCTATAGAAAGCCATTTAAGTCAATGTTAAATAAATAAATAAATACATAAATAAATAAATATGGCTATGAAACAAGTCTTTAAATAAATGAATGACACAATAAATATATAACTATTCAAATATAAATATATAAATGCAGTCCAAAGAAATAAATGAATTGTTTTTATTTTACAAGGGCTTTTTTAAAGGAAACCTTGTATTTATTTCAGGAGACTTACATTTCATAATTCCATATTTGTTTATTTCAAGGCACTCTCATTTCATAATATCCATTTGTTATATTCAAATGAATGGGGCGTGGTTATCTCACAGATTCAAACCAAATGAACAGCACCCGTATTGAAGACTTTATTGAAATACTCGGGCGGATAAGTGATCTTCAAAATATCGACATAGATATCAAAGTTTTAATTCGTTTGAGACTGATTGAGTACTGTTTTTGTGTGGAAGATGTCATAGAACCTTCAAGCACAGGTGCAGGACATCTGCCAATGGAAATTGCAAGTGATATGCTTGCTACATTTGTGTTGTTTGGTCTATAAACCTGAGAAATCGTGGATCTGTTCGGTGTCACAAAGCACGATTTAGAGATCTCCTCTGAATTGTGCTGGATTACTCACCAAACAGATCACCGGTTTCTCAGGTTGATAGATCGATCTCCTCTGAATCATGCTTCGTGACACACCAAACAGATCTGCGATTTCTCGGGTTGATAGACCAGAGAACACATAAGTAGCGAGCATATCACTTGCAATTTCCATTGGCAGATGTCCCGCACCTGTGCTTGAAGGTTTATAAGCTTTAATGACATCTTCCACACAAACACGAAGCTCAATCGTTCTCAAACTATTTAAAACTTTGATATCAATGTCTTTTTTTATTGTGCTGTATGTTCTGTTAAATGGACCTTGAGTCTATTAAAAAAGCTTTATAACTATATTTTGAAAATCACTTATCCGCCCAAGTATTTCAATAGTCTTTAATACGGGTTCTGTGTGTTTGAATCTGTGACATAACCACGCCCCATTCATTTGAATATAACAAATAGATATTATGAAATGTGTCATTATGAAGGAAGAGCGCCTTGAAATAAATAAATGTGGAATTAATAAATAAAAGTTTTCCTTTGAAAAACACCATTGTGAAATAAAAACCTTTTTTTATTGGACTGCATTTATGGCCTATATTTATATTTAAATATTTATATATTTATTGTGTCATTTATTTATTTCAGGACTTATTTCATAGCCATATTTATTTATTTAATATTGACTAAAATGGCTTTCCATATACTTCAACTATTGTTGGCTGTGATATACCAGACCTGTCCCTGATCTCCCACTGAAAGGTCCCGGTGGCCAAAAACCCCAATGTAGAGAGCGCACATTAAGGTCCTCTAACAGAGCCAGATCTGCCATGACTTCAGGACACCCAAAGCGCTTGTTTAAATAGGCAACTGAATAAACATTTCACCAATCACATAAAAATCTAACCTAATACATATATACATATATATATATATACACTCACCTAAAACAACCATACTAACCCAAGTAAAAAAAAGTATATTTAAATTATACTCCAGTATTATACTTCTAGTATACTTATGTTTAACCATAAGTATGTATTTAATATATTTAAGTATATTTGAAGTATACTTTCAAAATATACATACCAAAAAAATATATTGGAAGCAGCCGCGGTCGGTGGATCTTAATTGGGGAGGACGGGCTCGTATTACGCTCAGAACCGGAGTGAATGGAATGTGTGCAAAACAAAAAACAATTGGTTTTGTTCGTTGCGCACCATTCCATTCACTCCGGTTCCGAGCGTGATACGAGCACGTCCTCCCCAATTAAGATCCACTGACCGCGGCTGATTGGAAGTATATTTAGAATAAATAAAATACATTTCAAGTACATTTAAATATACTTTTTTTTAACTTGGGAATACTGTGTTTGACCCCCTTTCGCCTTCAGAACTGCCTTAATTCTACGTGGCATTGATTCAACAAGGTGCTGAAAGCATTCGTTAGAAATGTTGGCCCATATTAATAGGATAGCATCTTGCAGTTGATTGAGGTTTATGGGATGCACATCCAGGGCACAAAGCTTCTGTTCCACTACATCCCAAAGATGCTCTATTGGGTTGAGATCTGGTGACTGTGGGGGCCATTTTAGTACAGTGAACTCATTGTCATGTTCAAGAAACCAATTTGAAATGATTCAAGCTTTGTGACATGGTGCATTATTTTGCTGGAAGTAGACGTCAGTGGATAGGAACATGGTGGCCATAAAGGGATGGACAGGGTCAGAAACAATGCTCAGGTAGGCCGTGGCATTTAAACGCTGCCCAATTGACACTGAGGGGCCTAAAGTGTGCCAAAAAACTTCCCCCAAACCATTACACCACCACCACCAGCCTGCACAGTGGTAACAAGGCATGATGGATCCATGTTCTCATTCTGTTTACGCCAAATTCTGACTCTACCATCTGAATGTCTCAACAGAATTTGAGACTCATCAGACCAGGCAACATTTTTCCAGTCTTCAACTGTCCAATTTTGGTGTGCTCTTGCAAATTGTAGCCCCCTTTTTTTTTTGTAGTGGAGATGAGTGGTACCCGGTGGGGTCTTCTGGTGTTGTAGCCCATCCGCCTCAAGGTTGTGCGTGTTGTGGCTTCACAAATGCTTTGCTGCATACCTCGGTTGTAACAAGTGGTTATTTCAGTCAAAGTTGCCCTTCTATCAGCTTGAAGCAGTCGGCCCATTCTCCTCTGACCTCTAGCATCAACAAGGCATTTTCGCCCACAGGACTGCTGCATACTGGATGTTTTTCCCTTTTCACACCATACTTTGTAAACCCTAGAAATGGTTGTGCATGAAAATCCCAGTAACTGAGCAGATTGTGAAATACTCAGACCGGCCCATCTGGCACCAACAACCATGCCACGCTCAAAATTGCTTAAATCACCTTTCCCATTTTGACATTCAGTTTGGAGTTCAGGAGATTGTCTTGACCAGGACCACACCCCTAAATGCATTAAAGCAACTGCCATGTGATTGGTTGAGTAGATCATTGCATTAAGGAGAAATTAAACGGGTGTTCCTAATAATCATTTAAGTGAGTGTATATTGTTTGATTGAAATTGTTGTTTGCCTAATTTCAGCCCTCATGTTCTAGGCCACCTCGAAGTGAAAGAGAAAAAGTAAACCACGTAATAACAATGTGCTGTATACAATTAATTCGTAACTCTGAAATGTAACTTGCAATATGGGGTTATACCATGAACTCCACTAGTCACACTGGAGAACTTGCGTATACGAGGTCAGACCAGACGTGAGATTTTATCGCAGCCTAAGCTCATGTTTAAATTGATAAATCCCTTGATTTGCGTAGGAATCAGTTTACGCCCATCCTACGCCTGTTTTAGGTCACGTTTCATATATGAGGGCCACTGAGTGTAGTTAAAAGTTTGAGAAGGCAAAAGATAGAGAAGAAACAACACATAGTAGGCTATATGAGTTAATGCTGCAACACAGATCATTAGTGTGTGTGTGTGTGTCTGTGTGTGTCAGTGTGTGTCTGTGTGTGTGTGTGTGTGTGTGCGCGTACATGTTTGTCTCTGTATGTCAATGTGTGAATGATTTTGTGTGAGGTTAGATATTTTTTTGTTTGTATCTATACAGCTCTGGCATAGCATCTCGTATTCACCTCAGTAAGCAACTACCTGTAATGAGCTGAAGAACTGAACAGTATACAGTACACTGCATGCAGCCCAGTGAAAGCCCACAGGAAAATATGGCTACATTAATACAGTCAGTGTAATTCTAATTTCTCCGTCACCAATAATTAGCATTTTCACTGGTCGGATCAGATCTAAAAGAGAAAAGATCTGATGTGATTGGGCTCAAAGCAACTAGCAGGAAAAATAACAGCATTGTGTAAATCTAACCCAAGAGGATGTGTCTCACAACACAAAAGGCAGCAATTTATATTTGACAGCAATAATGTGATGTAACAGCTACAATTATAGTACAGATCAGCCTGACAGTCCTGGGAGTATGTTTATTCACTATTATGATAGATAAGCATTAATGGAACAAATGCCCTATTGCCAACATTTTAATATTTTACCCAATGAAGAGCAATTTGATTCTATCTTATTGAGTGTATTTGAAATAAAATAATTCTAGCAGTGTTGATATTCAGAAGGGACAAATGAAAGAGGTTTAATCTTACGATTCGGTTAGAAGCAAAGGGCTTTGGAAAAACTTGACAGGCACTTGAAGACTGTGATTGATGTTAAAATGCCTGCAAAAAGAGGCCAAAATCAATTAAATTGCAAGCTCTTTATTAAATTGACTACATACACTATGAAAATTATAGGTTCAAAATGGAACCTTTAGGAGTCCATCAGAATTTAAACTCGACAATGTTCTAAAGCTATCTCGAGGAACCCTTTAACCCTCCTTGGTTAATTGATGCTCTAGAGCATGCTAGCAAACTACAGCTTGATACTGTTGGAAACAGGGGAATTAGACACAAATAATGATGGTTGGCTCATCTCTGTGCGTTTATCAGAGCCAGAGATATCGCGCCTAAAAGCCGACGGTGGTCTTTCTTTTTTACTAAAAATATCATAGACAGGAAGTAGGAAGTGAAAATGACAAAATAACTAATTTACAATGATGTAGAAACTCACCCTGTATAAAACAACCATTTTTGGAGTTGGGAATTAGCTGGGGTTTAAAAACGTATAGAAATCTAATGAGAAATTAATACAGCATTTTGATGTTGACTTGTTTGTATGGCCTCCAAACATTGCACACTGGTCCAGGAGCCCTGGGGGCTTGACATTTTCCATTAAAAGCCTTATTCATCATGGTTTTCATGCTGTTACAAATAAAAAACAACAAAATATACGTTCTTTTGTTTTTTGGGATAAATATTTAATAAAACATCAAATTCAATGACCCAGGATGTTGGAATTCATTCACCGATGTTGTAGCCATGTCTTTTGATTCCAAAACCATAAGGCACTTCACTGTAGGTCAAATTAGGACCTTTCCAGATGCCAAAAAGTCAACATTGTGCCAGGGAGACTTAAGCCCCCCCAGACTGTGGAGGGTTAACAGAAATCTTCAAACAAAACTTTGTAAAAAATCACAAAATAATGAAGGTAAAGTAATTGTTTTATTTAACTGTTGTGATGTGTATATTAGGTAATGTTCTATTCTGATAAAATGTTATTGTGTATTGCAAAGAAAAACAAGAACCCATTTTTGGTGATAATTATATTTAATAGTTGTTTGTTTCAAGGTCTTCTGCCTAGATGCTATGGCAGTATGTCTTGGATACCGTAATTGTTTTGTACAGCTCATCACAAAGTGGCATGAAATTCTCGTGAGAGTTTGAAGATAGCCTAGGTTGAGTGCCAACCGCCAGTTGAACATCAAATAAGAAGGTTGCCTAGTAACGGACTGGGATCAGTGATAGACACTTGGGATAGTGTTCTGTATCATTTCATTTTATAGACATAGCTAATTGTTTACCCTCACTAAATAGATATTAACATTGTTATTTTACCTTGTAGTTTCTGTGAGAAATACAATTATGGAAAATGCTGTAGCATTCTTCTGACAGTTACCATGGCAGCCAGGGTTGGACTGGGAGGAAAAATATGCCCTGGACTTTGATCCAGACCGGCCCACCAGAACCGGCCCTCGTATACACCACCATAGCCACCCTGCTAAAGCACGCACGTACAAACACGACCAACCTCTAATACAACAAGTTAGAATCATCAAAACTATTGATCACTATTGCAGTACTACTTTAATCAGGCTGCAGAACACATGATGCACATTGTAATACAAGTTTCAACTTCTACAGAACACACACTGGATTTGTCAAGATTAAACTACTACACATCACATGAAGAGTACAGTGAAAAATAGAGGATAAAATATCAACAATACTCACTGAGAGATAGAACTGTCTAACAGCTGCTCAGAGTCAGCTGGTTGGCTTAAAGTCATAGGAGTACAGAACTGGTTGAACACCTCTACAAACATGGAACATAAAAGTAACCTGTAAGTGAGCAGCAGAAACCATCATGAGTAATGACTGAACTACATCACAGCACTTGAAGCATAGGGTGACAGAGTTATAATATAATATCCACAATACTCACTGAGACATAGAACTGTCTAACTGCTGTTCAGGGTCAGCTGAATAGCTTCACTCTGTCAAAGTACTGGACAGCAATATTACAGACAGGAAAGAGACATTAGAAATGTAAGAGTAAAATAATGGTAAGCAAGTTATAGGAAATATCTGACAACCACCTTATTGGAGGAGCACTTTTCAAACAGCTTGCTTTTCTCTGCAACTCTCACCATGTGAGTATCCAGGGCAATTAGGATGTCCTTCTCAGTAGCATCAGCATGGAGGCCTCTAGGTGTTCTTGTGAGAGAGTGCGTCTGAGTCTGCTCTTCATATACCTTAAGGTAGAGAAACTTCGCTCATAAGCTACCTGGGTAAATGAGAGGGTAAGAACTTGTATCTAATTCCAAGGATATGGTATGCATCAGTCAGCAGGTTGTACCATCTCAGCATCTGGTAACAACACAGCGGACATTCTTCCATGATTTGCAGCAATTATTCTCTTTTCCATCTCATCTTCATTTCCATCAGGGCCATCCTCCACTGTCCTGGTCATGTATTTCTCTAATCCTGAACTTTTTTTTCCACTGTAAAGCGAGGCTCCTCAGCTCACACTGCAAATTGTCAACAGTTGCTTTACTATCAAATCTAAGCAAACATATGCTGAGCTCTTTGAGGGCTGTCTCTGGATGACCATTGGATGTTACTTTGGAGAAGTTTCTAGGGTCTAGAAAGTCAGCATATAGAGTGCCATGAGACAGAATTGCCTGTGGATACTATCCTTGACTATCCATAATTTGATTGTGGACTTGAACTTTATAGGCACTCACTGCCTCTGATGGTTCAAGCTTCATCTTGAGCCATCTCTCCAGACATGATTTTCTTCTTTCTTGCCCTTTTCTGTGGCAAAGTAGCTTCTACCTCCTCCAGCTCTGTGTCCTCATCCTGTTCTTTCATTTTCTTATTTGGAAAATGAACAAATTTGTCTGCAGCTGCTTTATTGGTGTCAAAGTCTCTTGACATGCCTTTTAGTGTTTCCTGTGTAACCACAACCATTTGATGGGCCGATAGGATGTCCATCCCACGTGTCTGCAGGTATCTGGACAGTGGTGACGTGTTCTCATATATTCCGAATAAATATTTTAGCTGTCAGTATGGTCTCATTCCAGAGAAGAGCCTCAGTAAATCCTCTTGCCTTCATCCGATCAGTTGTCTGTTTTCCTTGTATGGCTGATAGTGTGAGGCGTACTTCACCTTGATCTGGTTTTACAAATGGTCCAAAGGCCTTCTTGTAAGCACTATCTTTAGACCACCAGTGTGTTTCTCCATTAGATACAGTATAGGCATCTGTGTTGCGTGTCCTGGCTCTTCTTCTCCCAAACATCCATCCTTTGGTAAGATTCATGAAGTAACACAGCAATGTTGTTAAGGAGAGCAAACACTGACCCACTTGCTAAGACAATTTCAGTTGTGTCAGACAAAACCAGATTAAGAACATGCGCATAGCACCATACATAAACTTGATTGGGGGACTTTGAGTATAACAGAGTAGAGAAGCCCTTATATTTGCCCTACATATTGGATACTCCATCCATACCATTGCCAATGTACTTGCTCATGTCTAATTATAGTTTATCTGTCAACCACTGAACAAAGTACTGTCCAGTGGATGCCTCACACTTCACAACAGCCACAAGCATCTCTTGTACAACATCAGTCACATATTTTACAATGACTGGTCTTGAGAAGTCCTGAGTTGTGTCAATCTGGACAGAGCACATTCCAGCTTGCTCAATTTCACAGTATCTTTTAAAAGCAGTGTGATCTGAGAACCTCCCTCTCTTGCCCCAGACTGATGTAAGATCTTGCTTTTCTCAACGCATCAGTGAGATGTTCTTTCAAGCGGACATCATACTTTTCCAGCAGTATTATCATCTCCAAGAAATGACGTGATCAATACTGGGGTCCTCTAATGTATATGCAGCCTCAGATTGCATCCCCCTGTAACTGAGCCCCCTCTTGCCAATGACTTTCGCTATGTCTACGACACGTTCCAGCACCTGCCTTCTCCTGTGTACCTGCTCTCTGTGGGCAGACATCTGACTGCTACTGAACAGACTTTAAATGAGTGCTTTGGAGGACCTTAAAAAGTATGCTTCAGCACTACTTCTGTGCATGTTACTTTTCTCATGCTCTTCCACCCTTTGGTGAACATGATTCCAATCAGTCATAAAGGTACTGCTGTCAGTAATTTGAATTGAACAGTATAATGCATGGCTTTCAAGACAGCCCTTTCTGATTAATGCCGTTTTTAACACAGAAAACCCCCTGTACCACTGAGTTTTTTGATTCCTGTTTTAGGTGGAAACAAAAGAAAATGTTTAAGTCTTCGACTTGGGTCTCTTGAAATAATCAAAAGATGGTCTGGCGTCCTGGCCTTCCCTGACACGCTCTTTCACTGGACTGGGCCTGTCATCAACCTCAATGCTGTCTTCCACTAACAATGGACTGGACCTATCCTCAACCTGGAGATTAATAAAATAATATGAATGGCAAAACAACAAATGTTTTGTCTGGATTTACTCGCCGTAACGCTGTTAACACCAGAATGTTGGCATAATGAGTTTCAGTGCATTGTCTAATAAGAGTTGAAGTGGTAGGAACCTTGTCCATGAGCTATCATAGCTAGCAAATTATGTAGCCATATATCTCCCACAGAAAATATAAATTTGCGAAGTGAAGGACTTGATTGGGTTTTACAATATGTATACTATTTCCAACCAATGGCTGTGTAGACATGAAATTAGCTAATTATTGTTTGTAAATGTCTAATGCAAATTAATGTTTATAATGAAAAGGCAAAAGCAATCACATTAAAATGTTTATTTTAGCTACGTAAAATTACACGACAGTAAATCACTGTGATACTCAAGTGATTGCCATTTCCCACGAAATCCCCACAGAATGGCAAAATGTAGTCATTCAGAGGTTTGCTAAGGGACAGATTTGAGTTTTTCTACTAGCCATTTCAACACCCAGTTACTGTGTCTACCTCAATTTTATATTACTGGTACATTGACATAAAAGTAGCTGAACAATAGTATTTGCATTTCACTCATATATTATGATGCAACATGTTGTATTTGTAACACATTTAGGCACTTATCTACCTCTTCAGCTATACTATCTTTTGCTTCGCTCAGTTTGCTGTCCTCTCTGTTACGTCCTCCAATCTAGGTGTATCAATGTTTCTATGTGCCCTGGACTGTGTTAGTGTTCTCTGTGCTGTGTTTCTGTCCTGTTCTGTCTGTTTGTTCTTTTCAGTTTGTCTATTTCCCCACAGGTGGTGCAGAGTGGTGCAGATCAGTCCAATCACTCATCACTTATCAATCACTCCTCCCTCCCGTTATCCTGTTCAACTCATTCCAATCATCATCTATCCCATCATGCTCTCCATCTGTATTGTGCCGTTTTGGGTGTCTTTCTCTCTCTCTGCCTGGGAGTAAGGTTGCTCTCAGCCTAGTTGGTTGCGTGAGCGCTGGCTCTGTTTTTTTTGTTGGTTTGTGTTTGGTGGCTTTGTGCCTTTTGTGAGTTAGTAGTTGTGTTAAGAGGGAGTGCTTTGTTTGTTGTTATGAGTGGTTAGGCTAGTGATGGGAAAAACAAGGCTTTCCAAAACACAGAGACTATTGAAACATTAGAGTGAAAGTTTTTGAAATGCTCGAAACTTTTACGTCCTGAGAAGATTGAAGTCTTTTTAACCAAGTTAGCCTATTGGTCAGTCCATGTTGCACCACGATAAGAGTGCTATGAATATTCATCCTGAGAAGGCTTTAAGGGGAACACAGACAAATTTCTATAATTTGTCTATGTTCGTAATTGTTAGAAGTTCTTATTTCACAGTCTGACTCATTAGCCAGCTCTCTCACTCAGGGTGAACGAGGGAGAACTAGCACGGGTGCAGCGTCATCTGGAGACAAAGGGTCTGTTAGTGATGTAGCTGGATCATATGGCTCTGTTTCTTTCAAAATGGCGAATTTTTCCTTTTTTCTCTTGTTTTTTCTGTAAATAATCACTAGGATAATGATATGATTTGGAGCAGATTTAAACAGACATCCCATCATATAATTTCATTTCACATGTGAGGACTAGTTTTAGCAGCACTACATTACTTGTATTGCCAGATCTAATGTAAATTATTGACATTGTAAACATTACACTTGTAAGGGTGACGATATATATCCCTCCGTTTTGTCATCTTCTTAATAAAATGTAATAAAGTTTCCTTGCCTTGAATGCAAGTCATGCTACACTTTACATGTATATTAGAAAATGTTTTATTGTCACATTAAAAAAAAGAACTGTTGTACAAAACTAGGGTTGCCAACTGTCCGGTATTAACCGGGATTGTTTTTGGGCTAAATTGGTTTGTTCCGTATGGGAGTTATCTGACTCCAATCTGACCCTATCTCTCCCTCCAATCTCGTTCTCGTTAGCAAAAGAGGGAGAATGACTTTGAGGTGTGCATTTTCGATCACAAGTGCATCTAAAAAAGAATTACCATATCTCAGAAGTTCTCGCAAATTATGTTCTCAGGGAACTATTTTGAAAACATGAATTACATTATATGCCAAAATATTTTTGAAGTTTTTACGTTTCAGCTGCACATTTTGTTATTAGGCCGTTTCATTTCGCCGGTTCATGCAAGAACATTCCACACATTCCATACATTCCATAGCGTTCAAAATTATATTCTAACGTTCACGGTTGAGGTTAGCCATGTGGTTACTGAGGTTAAGGTTAGGATTAGGGTTAACGTTACTAAAAATATATATAACATATATTCTAGGTTCATTACAAATAATGGGTGACATATTTCAAGCCTTTTTTGTTTTAATCTTGATGATTACAGCTACAGCTCATAAAAATAAAATAATCCAGTAGCTCAAAATATTAGAATTAAGAATTTATAATACAGAAATGTGGACCTTCTGAAATGTATTCATGCACTCAATACTTGGTCGGGGCTCCTTTTGCACAAATAACTGCAAGAATGTGGTGAGGCTGAGGCATAGACTGCTAGGGTGTTATGGAAGCCCAAAATGCTTTGATAGCGGGCTTCAGCTCATCAGTATTGTTTGGTCTGGTGTCTCTCATTTTCCTCTTGAAAATAGCCCATATGTTCTCTATGGTGTTCAGGTCAGGCGAGATGGCTGGCCAATCAAACACAGTAATGCCATTTCTCAGCAAACCAGTAGCCAGTCGATTCGACACCGTGGGTAGGTGCCAAGTCCTGCTGGAAAAGAAAATCAGCATCTCCATGAATCTTGTCAGCTGATGGAAGCATGAAGTGCTGTAAAATCTCCTGGTAGATGGCTACATTGATTCTGGACTTGATAAAACACAGTGGACCAACACCAACATGGCACCCCAAAGCATCACAGACTGTGGAAACCTCACACTGGACTTCAAGCAACTTGGATTCTGTGCCTCTCCACTCTTCCTCCAGACTCTGGGACCTTGATTTCCAAACTTAATGCAAAATGTACTTTCATTTGAAAAGAGGACTTTGGACCACTGAGCAACGGTCCTGGGCCCGGTTCCCCAAAACGTTCTTATCGCTAAGTAGTTCTTAACCTATTCCTTAACCTCTCTCTTAACCTAATGGCACGGTTCCCGAAACGTTCGTACGCTAAGTATATCTTCTGTAAGTCACACTTTCGTAAGGTTGGTCTGGACCATTCGTAGCTCTCTCTTAGCGTTGTTTGAGCTCAAACCGCTAGTCG
>JACXGM010010342.1:0-26184 GCA_016801145.1 Umbra pygmaea | reverse complement strand
GTTTCACATAGTGATTTTGCTAGCGCACTAAAGAACTTTCCATGACATACATACGGCCTGTCGTCACCACATACGTGTGTTGCTTCTCCCTTTGATTGGTGAGTAGACGGGCGTGTGTCTGACGTTGGCGTGATGTTTTGTCTTTTTCCGTATGAATGAAAATGAATGAACAAATGAATGAGCAAAACCCGATTACTACCAGCAGCATCAACGTCAGCACAAACTGCAAGCGCAGCACAAACTACAAGCGCAGTAGTCGCGAGAAATGTATTTGAATGATTTCGTCTGATCGAATTGAAATGAAATATCTAATCTCCTCTCTCCACGTAGGCCTACTTCCACGATTAATTTTTGCTTTTTCTAGCGTTTTTTTTTCTAAGATTGTTCTTGTTCTTTTTCTATGGTACGTAGTTGCCTAACTTCCTGTAATTAATCCGAAAGTCCGAACCATCCAAAAAGTGTTTTCACACTGCAAACGAACCGAACCATGGTTCAGTTTGGTCCGGACCGAGACCACCTTTTTGATCGGACCAAAATTTGGTCTTTCGATCCGGTCGGTGGTCCAGGGCACCTTTCACACCTGCAATTTTGGTTCGGACCAAACTGAAAGGTTCGAAAGTCCGGACCAAATGAGGAATGTGTGAAACGCCCTAAATGGATGTCAACCCTTAAAACTATACACTCACTGCATTTTAACACTTAGAACTGAACACACACTGGTAATTTGGTCAGTGCTGAAATGTCCTATAAATGTTTGGTCATTGTAATGTCTGGCTGTTCCAGTGGTCTAATATTGACTCTGCCCATAGGGTGTACCTCTGAAGCCTCCTTCCAACAGGGTGGTGGCTCTGACCCTCTTCTGGCCGCACCACTCGTACTCCTCGAATCGAGTCCCATTTTCTCCCTCCATGTCTGCCGAGTCATCGTCAGCAAACGCTGCCTCCCTCTGAGAGAACAAACACAACTTCAGCACTGAAGGCCTTACACTGGATACACTGCTAGAGGACTGTCCTCATTACTAAAACATTCACAAAACTCAACTCATTAAGACAGCATTACCTATTTGTATTTTATTTAATAGAACTAGCAGTGAGTTACATTTTGTTAGTAGCATTTAACGAATGTTGCATTATAAAACACCACAATCAGAGCAGGGAGCACAGTGTAGAATCGTGACCAACACTGTTGCTGAGCTTTTGAAGGCCCGATTTATTCAAATAGATTCAATTCTGAGAGCTTTCAGTCACTGAAGTGTTTAAAGTGAGAATGTTGGTCAAGAGGCATCACTTGATATCTACTTTATTTACCACACAAGGAGTCAGAGGAGGAAGATGACTTTAATACATGACAGAGGTAGCTGCCTACTGGACAGCAGAGAGATGTTAAGATGTAAGCTAAGGAGTCTTTCGCCTGAGCATTTCAGGTAAACATTTAACTGGATTATAAAGTTAGTCAGCATGGATCAGAGCTAGTCTGAACACTAAAAGTAGAGCCTGTACATCAGGTAGAGTCTATGTTGTGTCTATGTGGCGTTTAAGCTATTCTCCTGGAGGGCCAAAACACATCGTATTCACAACCTCTCCTTCTAATCAAGGAGTGGTTGTAGCTCAGTTTAGTGAGACATTGAGATGCCGCTGTTGTGGGTTCAACTCCCCCAGTGGAGCCATAAACAAAAAGAATGATCATGTATTATTGACTGTTAAGTGGCTCTGAAATAAAGCAACTGGCAAAAGACCAAATAAATTAATTAACAGGAAAAAGTGGTCAGTGGGAACAGAAAAACAGAAGCGTTTGGACCCTCCAGGATGGCCAGCCCGGTGTTGCCAGTGTCGTGTCCAGGGCAAAAAAAGCAGTGGACAAACAACAGACTGCCTGGAGCAGGCTAGAGCCGTTTGATTGGTTGACTAAGAGAATAAAGAGTAGTGATTGGTAGACTAGGAAAACAGAAGTGTGGTGATTGGTAGACTAGAGGCCTGAGGGGCTGAGGGGCGTGAGGCTACCTTGAACAGACATTGTTCCACATGCCTACTCATTTCCTCCTCCGTCCCTGCCAGCGGTGTGCTGCACAGTGGACATACCTGCCCGTCTTCTGGCTTCCGGCGCTTCATCTTCCCAATCCGAGCTGAAACAAACACACAACCAGACGGTTAGAAACATGTGGAAATACAATGGGATGTGTTTGTATTTCTGGGTTGTAAATGGCATCTTAAAATATTGGATGGTGAAAAACAAATAATTCTGCAGATGCATTGACATGATTGGTTAATTTGAAATGTCAGATATGTATAAAATTCAAGTAATACATTTTCATCAATGTTTTTTTTCATGCACAAAATGCACATAGTATTTAAAATATTACTTTGATTATTTAAATAATCTGTGTTGAGAAAATGCATTATTGCTTCTGTAACTTAAAAACATTAGGGAATTATCAATTATGTTGTAGTTACAACACAAGATGACTTTGGGATAGCTACACACCAATGTTAAGATTTGAAATTGTAACTGACCTTTACTGACCAGGGATCAGATGAATTTGGTTATTTTAAGGTTCCAAATTCTTTACAAATGCCTGACATTATTCCCTAAAATTCTAACTTTGTCAGTTTATACTGCCAACAATGCCTTACATAATGGAATTAAAAGTAAAAAAAAAACTACTTTTCAAAACTAAATCTGGTTTGGTTTAAAAAAAGCTTGAAACCTCATTGAATTGGTATCCCCATACATAATCACTGCTATGTGTAGAATTAATAATCCACCTGAAATTCACTGAATGTAATTATAATTTCTTTAATATCAATGCAATTTCACTTTTCAACCAATTTAACTTGAATACAAAAATGTATTTCCAATAAAGGGCTGTTTACAACGCAATTCAGAATTGAGGCCAACACTGGATGAAATGCTGTAAACGACAACACATTCAAAAACAAAATGAACCAGATGTTCATGATGGGGTTTAATGAGTTGTTATTTGATCAAATTAAAGGCCCTGTCAGTGTGGATAACCAGGCTCATTGCAAGTAAAAGAGCCCAGCAGAATGCCTCTGTCACAACCAGGCTAGCTTTTAATATGGCCACCGGTATTGCGTTTGACATGGACTAAAAATACAGTGTAAATTCATGGTAGCCTCCTGGGAGTCTTTTATCTGCTCTGTCCTCCAGCAACGTAGTGTCTGGATCCTGCTTGGCAGAAGAGCAGCCGTGAATGCTATTGGCATTCACAACATGTCAGACAAGTTTGCTGCCTCAACGGCAATAACAGGAGTTAGCGGACTGGAGAGCAATCGATAAGCCCCGGGTCTCCTCGACAACGCCACAGCATTTAGCCTGGTACCAGAAGATCAGGAATTACAACATCGGGCGAGGGAGTCGCCGTGACACAACTCTCGACAAGATTACCAATTCATAAAGTAGCAGTGTTGGAGTGCACTTCGAGGGTAAGTAATGCATTTTAGATCAAACGGAACGTGTTACACCTTCGAGCAGTGTCGTGTGATCTAGGAGGCTACAGTCACATCTTCTAACATTGTGCCATGTCAAAGACCGAGGACCTACATGTGTTTGCGGAGAGGCTAAACGTTGAGAAGGTTTCTGCTCTGTCCACTGGACGGTTTACTGTAGGTCACATGACCAATCCTTCCTCCGGCCCCCTAGACGCCTCAAGTCCCCCACGCGCATAATTAGAAATTTAACGCAGCAGAACAGCGCCCACTGCGCCGTAAGTCTTTGTCGCTTTTTCTTAACTGCAAATGGTGTGCGGGGACATTAATTTTTAGGTGGCTGTGATTGCGAGAGGGGCCAAGGGGGACCCGCGAGGGACGGAGAGGAAAGGAGGAAGGACAAGGTGCCATAACTCTGTCGAGATTAGGACAGCTCCTCATAATCTGTCTCACGATGGTAATCGAGGAGGGCGTCATTAAAAGCAGAGAGAAGGGGCCGATTAATTAGGCACGGCAAGTCGTCACTCCCTCCCACGCCTTACTGCTCCCCCCTTAGAGCCATTCAGGTTCCTCGTGAGGTAATATACGTTAATGGAGGGTTGAGTTTAAACAAAGTCGGCACCGTTGCATTTCATAGCAGCCACTGGCCAGGCTACTGCGAAATGTCAACGGAGGGCAGTGTGGCTTAGGATATGTTTGAGGGGACGTCGGGGGGAGGGGGGGGCAGCTTACCGTGGCGAATGCAGCAGGGGGCAATGGGGGATCCGTTATGCAGTCCGAGGGGAACGCTTTTGACACTTTCCTTGGCGTAGCGCCTGCACCAGCAGAGGTCATCGACTGTTAACATAGCAAGAAGGTCAAGGGTTAATAGATCCTCTGCTCGTGTAGGCGCTAGGTCAAGGCCCCGTGTAGTTCACTCTGAAAAAGCATGGCGCTTGTAACGTCAGGGTTGTGGGTTCGATTCCCACGAGGGGTCAGCATGAAAATCTGGATTAAACCATCTGCTAAATGATGTAAATGTCAAGAAAAATGCTTGAGAACAGCCAGCCAGCTCTGCAATCTAGGCAACAAGGCCTGGCAGTGTTGCATTAATGTGGGCAACAGCCTGAGTTGGGTCTGCAGCGTGAAGCACACACAACTGGATTTAACCATAACATATGATATATAGGACACAGCCAAGTGCAGAGCTGTGTGGTCACAATCCAACCACTTGACACATCACTCATGGCCACCCGGTCTTGTTGAGGTCCCACAAACTCAGTCAGTTGGTCTTTCCTGATTGTGCCTCACCAGTTGCTGCTTCCACTTTCATTGACAACTCCACCAACATTGCATGTAGGCTAACATTTAATTGAAAAGTCATCATTTTAGTGTAATTAATAATTTCTTGTAAATAGTACAACAGTATAAATTGTTTTAAAATAATGTTTTTCAATAAATATTAATATAATATATTGATTAGAGAAATGTATTGTTTATGGAAAATGTTAATTGATGATCCAATCATGTCATTGCATATACTGCAGCAGTGTGAAATTACAGATGAAGACATATGAAAAACTAATCTTATATTTACATAATTATACAACAGCATTTTTTGGCATAAATAACCTTAGAAATAAATAATCCAGGTTTCCTGATGAAAAACAGCAACGTTTATGAAAAATATTTTATAACTGGTGAAGAAAAAACTAAATGTATACATACCATTCAATCGCGTTTGCCTATTTGCCCGCACTCGTAAAAATGTCTGCAATCAGGAAGAAAGGAAACAAAAAATGAATGCGTTATCTATATACCTTTGAATTTATTATATTGATAGGTACCATAGTAGTAAATCCTGTCTGGATTGGTTTGGATCTTACAGTGTGCCCTTCAAGCTTTGATAGTAAACAAAAACCTACTTCTTTTTTGGGCTGTATCGTCTCTTCCATAACAGGGTCGGTAAGTTTTGTGCAACGCAGTTTCAAATCGACAAACTCACTTGTGCATGTCAATCATTTAAGTCTCCCGGTACCAAACCGCGACATTTATTCAATTTTCTATTATCATTTTATAAGGATGTCAAAGGATTAAATGTGGCGCCTACAAAGAGACTCAGTTAATCGCAGTCGCCATGTTGGCTTGTGTCATGTGACCAAACAACAGGAGTGAAAGTTCAGAGGACGTCTATTCCATCTTTGGCCACTAGGGAGCAGCAATAAGTAATACTGACGCTTCAATGTAAATTGAAGACATGAGACTCTAGATTCACGTTAGACTCTCTAACTTGTATGTTTGAATAAATTGCATGCATGAAATCAAAACATAACTGTAGTCAATATTTCATGTCATTTTCTGAAAACAAATGTTATGTATACATGCATCATATAATAGGTACATAAGAAGTAGGCTATGGATTCTCCACATCTTAACACTGACAGGGATATCTTTCAGATTGTGAGGGAGTGCCAGCAGTGCCAGTCAGGGAGATGGATGCATGTACACTTACTGACACGGACAGAGAAAGTGTTCCCTGTTCAAACTCCTACTAAGTTTGTTGTCCATCATATACCAGACAGAGAGCTCTTGCACTCACACTTTAGTCTTTTTTTTATCTAACCTGTCAATGATAGATAGGATGGTCCACTACCATGTGTACCAATTTATACCATGTACACTATTTAGTACACTAACATCCTCATTATATCAGCACAGAGGGCTGTGCTTAGGTACACTTTACCCCACAAAAAACGGACTATATGTGGAATAAAAAATAAATAAATCTTCACATTTCCAAGGGGGGAGTTCCCGATTGACTTAATCATTTGCAGGAAATGGTTTCCGCAGCAGCTTTGCTAATGAAAATATCTACTTTACCCACAGCCTTTTTAATAGGCATGTCAATTGGGGGGTATGATGTCCTACGTTTAATGTTCTTACTTTATGGTTTAAGGGAGAAAAACCACTTAACCCAAAAATTAGATCACTGCCATATGGATTTGCAACATCAAACTTTAAGATTTTTTAAATGTTGATTTAATAAAAGAGAAATGATGTATAGCAGCCGTTAAAACACTGCTCAGTTTAATTCTCACTAATCTATGACTGCGTACCAAAAACTAACTCTGATCAAAAGTAGTGTACTGTGGCAGAGGTATGGTGTAATTTGGGAAGCAGGTAGTAGAGTGGCGAGGTCTCCCACAGAATAAGGTGTTAAACATGTCAAGGACACGCCGTACTGCAAGAGATAGCATCCAGGCTTAGGGAGCGTAAGAGCATAGCTTGAGGTAAACTCTGGATGATTACTTATCTGAGCAGGGAAACACATTACAGCCTGAGCCAATCTGGACCAGAGATAGTGGAAGCATGAAGCTCACTCCCAAATTGCACCCTGTTACCTACACAGTGAACAACTTTTTGACTAGGACACACAGAGGATCATAGTGCTCTGCTCAAAAGAATAGGGTGGCTTTGAAGTTGCAGCCAGAGCGAAAATCGAGGGAAGGAGACTGGACACCTTATTGACTCCCACCGATGACTGATTCCCTCCGCGATAAGATGTGACGGTGACATGTTTGGCTGAGTCAATGGTTTGTATTCAACACTAAACTAACAAATTATCACACTACATCTCCACCCTGGTAACACCTATGTGTCTGGCTAACATAAGGGAAAATGCTTTTCTTGTGTCCTTCCTTTGGCACATCTACTTTTCCTGTTATTTTACCAAAATGGTGGGGTTCGTTGACATTTCCTGTCACATGACAGGATATGAGAGTGGGGTTACGATGCTAAACATGTGGGCCAAGAGGAACATCCTGGTTGTGTCAGGAAGTAAACCCAATTCCCCTAAGAGTGTGCTAGTGTACTAAAGCAGGGCACAGGGCAGGCAGCTCACCTGGTATCTGTCCGAGTGGTGGGCATCTTCAGAGGAGAGAGGGGACACTACCGGAGACTCCCCCTCCCGTTTGATGTGCACCGACAACAGCATGGACTGAGGAGAAACCGCAGGAGAGTTAGTGATGACCTAGAGACAGGAGGACCCTGGCCAACGTTACATATCACTTTGCACATCCATAAACCCCTACCGGGACCTTACCACGAGCCAGGGACATTACGGGCCTGTCCCACTGACAACCTTAAATGAGTTAATCTCTCAAATGAATGAGTGGGAAAGGGGGAGGGAAAATAGTGCTGACTTTACGGGGGTTGACGGAGATCCAGCTCTTTACGAGGCGACCATGAAATATTTGTGTTTACAATGTGTTCCTATTAATCAAGGAGAGAGCAGGGCCTTCAGTGGTGCACAATTATAATCTAATATTAATATGTGAGAAATGGCAGACCCCCAGTGCCGGACAGTAAATTGAGCATTATGAATGGCTTTAATGCTTCTGGACACAAGGTCAAAGAACCGCTGTTTATTTGTGTGGCTTCAGAAGCTTTGAACTTGGGACGCACTTAGTTACATGTGTCTTCTTTATTTAAGTAACTATGAGTGCTTTCCTACTTAACAACATTATAATGTTTGTAGATGCTACTGCATATTTGTTAATTAGAGCCTCTGATTTCCATCGCTACTTGGAATTCTGGTGCAACAGAGTGTTAACTAATCACCAGATTGGAGTCAGTGTTAGACAAAGGGGTTCCATGTTAACATGTGCATCCTGCCTCCTGGTCTCATTACCCCACTGGCCTCCAGGATTACCAGGCACAGGGCTGGCATGGAGTCGCTATGACTGTGGGGTGGTTGAGAAGCCCCGGGCGGCCGGTGTGAAGCGGGCTGGGTTAATCCCCTTTAGAACCGGTAGGCAGGTCTGGAAATCAGAGTGGGCACAGAAAGCAGCGGCCTCTGTGATCCCCACCAGCCTCTTCATTTTTCACATGGTGCAGCGGAATACTAAGCGCCTACTGGGGAATGCTCAGTCACGCCCCGCTCAGACGCCAGCCTGGGCTGTTCCCCTCACCATGCATTCTGGGTGATTCTGTTCCCGAGCAAACCATCACTCCTGTTACCCTGTCTCTCACTTGTTCTGTCTGTCCTCAAACCCCGTCTCTCTTTCTGTCTGTCTGTCCTCAAGCACCTGTCTGTATGTCTCTCCGTCTGTCTTCAAACACTTGTCTGTCTGTCCTCAAGAACCTGTCTGTCTTTCCCTAAGCACTTTTCTGTCTGTCCTCAAGCACCTGTCTGTCTTTTCCCAAGCCTCTGTCTGTCCTCAAGCTCCTGTCTGTCTGTTCTCAAGCACCTGTCTGTCTTTCCCCAAGCCCCTGTCTGTCTGTCTGTCTGTCTGTCTGTCATCAAGCACCTGTCTGTATGTCTCTTTGTTTGTCCTCAAGCACCTGTCTGTCTTTTCCCAAGCCTCTGTCTGTCCTCAAGCTCCTGTCTGTCTGTTCTCAAGCCCATGTCTGTCTGTCTGTCTGTCTGTCATCAAGCACCTGTCTGTATGTCTCCCTGTTGGTCCTCAAGCACTTTTCTGTCTGTCCTCAAGCACCTGTCTGTCTTTTCCCAAGCCTCTGTCTGTCCTAAAGCTCCTGTCTGTCTGTTCTCAAGCACCTGTCTGATTGTCTGTCTGTGCTCAAGCACATGTCTGTCTTTCCCCAAGCCCTTGTCTGTCTGTCTGTTTTTCTGTCCTCAAGCATTTCTCTTTCTTTCTTTCTTTCTTTCTTTGCACTTGTCTGATTGTTTGTCTATCTATTTGTCTGTACCCAAGCCCTTGTCTGTCTGTCCCCTGCCTGTCTGTCCATAAGCAACTGTCTGTCTGTCTGTCTGTCTGTCTGTCTGTCTGTCTGTCTGTCTGTTTGTCTGTCTCTCTGTCTGTCCTCAAGCACCTCTCTGTATGTATGTCTGTCTGTCTGTCTGTCTGTCTGTCCTCAAGCACTTGTCTGATTTTCTGTCCTAAAGACCCTGTCTGTCTGTCTGTCTGTCTGTCTGTCTGTCTGTCTGTCTGTCTGTCTGTCTGTCTGTCTGTCCTCTAGCACAACTCTGTCTGTCTGTCCTCTAGCACTGCTATGTCTGTCTGTTCTCAAGCACCTTTCTTTCCCTGTTTGTCTTCAAGCACCTGTTTAATTACCTGTCTTGTCTGTCTGTCTGTCCTCAAGACCCTGTCTGCCTTTCAGTTAGTGTTCCTGTCCCTGTCTGTTTGTCCCCAAGCCCTCGTGTGTCTGTCTGTCCCCTGCTCATCTGTCCATAAGCACCTGCCTGTCTGTCCTCAAGCCCCTGTCTGTCTGTCTGTGTGTCTGGCTGTCTGTCTTCAAGCCTCTGTCTCTCTGACACTCTCTCAGCCTTATTCAAGTACCACGACTTTGTCTCCAATCTCCATTACATATTTTTTATCAAGTTCATCCATTTCATCTCAACTCAGTAAATGTCCTCTGGAATGGCAGTTGAATGAAGAGTGGAGGGTACAGTGTTCATAGAGCGTATTAAAGTGTGTCTTTGGAGATGTTAAGGATATTAAAGGCCCTGTTTTACCAGACAGGTACAGTGATCATTAAGGACAGATATCCTTCATTGCATCTTTCCCCTATGCAGGAAGACATGCCACTAGCAAATCTTACCTTTAATGGCAGACAGACAATCAATCTTTCCCCCTGTGCCAACTGTGGCTGGCTTATGCTTCGCCCTGCTGCAGGCTACAACTTCAAACTGACTTTCTGTCGTTCTCTCTTTCTGCCACTCTGTCTATATATCACTCTAACGGTCTCATCCTCTCTCTCTCTTGCACACAATTTCAATATATATCTCTCATAGATGCATTTCATGTATTTTTCTGTCTTTCATATTAAAGTTTGCATACCCTGGCAGAAATTGTGAAATTTCATCATTGATTTTGACAATATGATGGCTCATGCAGAAAATCTGACTTTTATGTAAGTGCTTATATGAAGCCATTAATTATTACACAGCTCTTTGGCACCTTTCTAAACCATAGTGATATGATAACAGAAATCACCCAAATGGCCCTGATTTTACATTAGGGAAGTTTACATTCCCTTGATTGTTTGGCCTTGTTACAGACACACAAGGTGGCACACACAAGTTAAAATGGCAATTAAAGGTTAATTTCCCACACCTGTGGCATTTTAAATTATAATTAGGGTCTGTGAGTTTGTTAGCTCTCACATGGATGCCCTGAGCAGGCTAGATACTGAGCCATGGGAAGCAGAAAAGAACTGTCAAAAGACCTGCGGTACTGGAACTGCACAAGGTTAGAAATGGATATAAAAAGGTCTTGCAAATGCCAGTCAGTACTGTTCAATCACTTATTAAGAAGTGAAAGATTCAGGGATCTCTTGATACCAAGCCAAGGTCAGGTAGACCAAGAGAGATTTCAGCCAAAACTGCTAGAAGAATTGTTCGGGAGACATACATACAGGCTGCTCTGGAAAAAGACGGTGTGGTTGTTTCAAGGAGCACAATACAATAATACCTGAACAAAAATTAGCTGCATGGTCGGGTTGCCAGAAAGAAGCCTTTACTACACCAGTGCCACATAAAAGCCTGGTTACAATTTGACTGACAACACCTTGAGGTGCCTCACAGCTTCTGGCACATTGTAATTTTAAGTGACAAGACCAAATAATAGCTTTATGGTCACAACCAAAAGCGCTATGTTTGGAGAGGGGTGAACGAGGCCTATAGTGAAAAGAATACCATCCCTACTGTGAGGCATGGTGGTGGCTAACTGATGTGTTTGGGGTGTGTGAGCTCTAAAGGAACCTTGTGAAAATTTATGGCAAAGGAATTGACGCTCTTGGACATTCCAGCATGATAACAACTCTAAGCACGAGGCCAACTTGACCCTCCAGTGGTTAAAGCAGAAAAAGGTGACATAACGCACTATACCACACGGACCCCCAAAAAATACCATTTGTGAGGTCAGGCACTGATGTTGGATGCAAAGGCCTGGTTCGCAAACGCCATTCCAATTCATCCCAAAGGTGTTTAATGGGGCTGAGATCACGGCTCTGTGCAGGCCACTCAAGTTCCTCCGAACGAACCTCAACCAACCATGTCTTCATAGTAGAGCCCGACTGATAAAGGACTTTTAAGGCCGATATCGATACAACTATTTGGTGAAAAAAAAATTATGATATTCCGATATATTGGCCAATATATATTTAGAATAGAAATCCAGAAACGAGTAACAAAACACAAACAGATTTCCCTAAAATTAATTATTTGTAGTATGTATGAGTAATCAATAAAAAATTATGATAATGCAGTTTAAAAATAACCTTGTTTTGTTGTCATAATAGAACAGAGGAGCATCAAAATATATTAAAGTTCTGATAAATTAACTGTATAAAAATACAAACTAAATATATGAATTTTAAATTCCATTGAACAAAAACACAACAACAAAAAAAAGAATCTAAGTTATGAGTATTAATAGACTTAATAGCTTCACAAATATATCTTTGAACCAGACTTTCTGTTAAGTTCTATAAATTCTGATAAATAACAACAAAGGCAAAATATAAACTATATACAGTATATGAGTTAGTGTACTGAGTCAGTCAGTCCTCAATAGCTCCAGTCCAGCAGAGACAGCGGTTTATTTTATTTTTATAATTGTCGATGCATTAGAAAATGCCTAATATTCGCCCGCCGATATATCGGTTAGGTTCTACTTTATAGACCCCACCTTGTGCACAGGGCCTCAGTCATGCTGGAACAGACTGTTGCCACAAAGTTGAAAGCACCCAATTTTCTCAAAAGTCTTTGTAACGTGTAGCTTAAGATGGCCCTTGTTTGGAACTAAGGGAGCTAGCCCAAACCCTGAAAAACAGCCACAGACAATTATCCCTCCACCAACATTAGTAGGGGTGTCCACATACTTTTGCCCAACCATTACACAAGGAGTTACACAAGGGCAACAAGGTAATTGTGTCTGACTCTTTACTCCTCTATCCTGCCCAGCGCTCTACCAATTTGTAGCACTCATAGTAGAGCCACCAAGACACATTTCTGCTGTGAGGAAGTGACTTTGACCAAGTGGAGGCTTTATTACCGTGTATAACATATGTACAGTATTTCGCTCTTACTGTCATCCAGCACAGTATCTCCTTCTCTCTCTCATTTCCTCTCTATTCTTTTTCTTTCTCAGAGTGAGTATGAGTGTAAACACACTGAAAAACTGCATTGTACCTAACTAGAGTCCATTTGTAAGGACATGGTTGTACAGAGTTTGCCTTTGAATCAGCTGGCTCTTGATGGTGTTCACAGAAGTCTGGTGTCTCTCTGAACTCCTCTTTAATGAGCACTCGGACAACCATCAAACTGTGGGAAAGGCATTCGGTGAACGCTCTTTGCCTTTTCTCCTGCCTGCTAGAGCATGTCCACTGGGCTAGACTGCTGATACAGAAACTGGCTCAAGGATAAAACTAAGAAAATGTACGTTTGAGGTCTGCTGGTTTCCTCAAATCTAGACCTAATGTGCGTTAGCCTAATGAGGCCCATATAGTTCTGGTCAAGGGGCTGGTCAGTGAAACGATACCCATCTTATCTGAGGCAAATTTACCTTAGGAGTTCCTGGAGCCATGCTGCCATCCTTGTGACTGTGTGAAGGGTTCTTACTGTGGAAGAAGAAAGAGGCATATTATTACTAGTCACTGGGTGTTTACAGGCCCAGAGCACTATCCCTCCTCCATCAGTAGGAGTGTCCAAATACTTTTGAATATATAGTGTATTTTCAAGAGTATACCAATGTTGGCAATATCTATCACATTTGAAAATGTCTGATTTATAAGGTGTTAATGATTAAATATTTTCGCTCATCCAAAATGAATCACGTTTGACCATCATTTCTGATCAATTTCATGCCGACTTTGTGAAGTTTCCTTCAAAACACGTAAAATCCTGCGTAATTCCACAACTGTGAACGGTAATATACATATATCTGCCCTTGCCCTATCTGTGATATTTTTCTCCTCCTTTTTCTCGCCCCTCTGTGACATTTCTATCCAGATGACTTCCCTACATCAACTCTCAACTCGGTTAAAAGTAACGCGAATTGGAGACAACCGCGATTCGCCCCTCGCTCAATCAGACAATAACGCAATACCCAGGGGACAGCTGAAATGGTCACTCAGTCACAGAGGAACACAAATCACACTTTTAATCGTCTAGGAGATTCGAAAAGCCCTCCCCTCTCTTCCCACCTCCCTGTGTGCCACTCAGCAGGACCATCCTTGGGCTGCGCTGAATTTGAAACAATTACAGCTCAAAGTACGACTGCTAAGCAGATTTAGGATATAATTTTTTTATTGAAGTAATCATTCTTTTGGATGCTCCCCCCGCACCAACCACTGTCGCTGGGCCAGTGGCAGGAAATAAATGATTTCCCTGTTATTTGATTTGTCAGTGAAACGCCCTATGCACTTAGGACTTTGAAATATGTTGAGGACAATGCGCCGGCTTGTAAACATTGTATTAAAGAGGCGTTCGAGAGGAGAGAGAGCTGGAGAGAAGGTGGGGGGATGCTGCTGTCTCCAGAGTCTGACCAACGGGGGCTACGTCAAATCAGGAGCCTCATCCACATTGCCGATTGAAGACGACTGAAATATTAAACGGGCTGGCTAAAACATCTGCCGACAATGAGGAGAGACATATCAAATCAGATCTGTCCCTGAATCGTGAATACAGCCTGGTGCCTCCTCCCTCCTGCATACATAGAGCCTCCTCCTGGAACTCCCGGCTCATGTTTGTTTCCTACCGATCTCTGGTGCTGTCACAGTCACTGCCTGGCCTTTCTCTCTTCTCTCTCTCCCTCTCGCTGTCCATTTTAGTCTGTCTTTCCCTCCTCCTCTTGCTGAGGCACGGATACATTTTTATGAGCCTCACAAATGATGAGCCGGGTCGAAGTGACAAAAACCTACCCCGTGTCGTGTTCGCTTTGTGTCTCGAGAGCAGCGCTCAGATACACAGCGGCTTTGGCAAGACACTGAAAATTGAATTTGCCCAGGTCCTAATCCAAAAGTGTAATTTGGCAGGTGACGGGGGGGCAAGGAAACCAAGGAAGTAGAGATCAACTGATTTTAAATTAAGTCTCCAGAAGAGGTGACACCTCATCTCCCTGGTATGGTGAAATACTATTGTGACTAGCGTTTCTGGTTCTGCTTAGGCAACCAAAAATGTTTGTTGGGTAAAAAATGACAGGTGAGGGCGGGGTCAACCACTCACCCTACCTCTTCCTCAGGTAATAAGCCACGGCCCCGCCCCTCAGGTTTCTGCAGAGGCCCACAAATCAGGGCAGGGCCTTGAAAGGGAATAAATCGACACACGGGCGCTCTGCTGTTTGTGAGATAATAAACGCACTCCCCGCCATCATAAATTCAGAGGCCAGTCAGACAGAGAGCGACGTTACACTGGATGGGCCTCTATCTGAGTCCCACTCAAATTTTTCCTCCACCAAGACGCTGCTAACGGGACAGGACCGCCTGCTGCTTTTAGAGGTCTGGAACTAATGCACTGCTTCATCAATCTGGCTCAGAGGCTGGAGGGATAGCAGCCCATTGACTGACACAGGTCACAGGGATGTCACAGGAGACACTCAATATTTTAGTGGCTGAGGGTTAACAGCATGCCCTCTATGTCAGAATTCCTTAAAGTCTAGTTGGAGCCTAGCTGGACCATTGTGAAGTAGGAGGAGCCTACACAAGCATTGTTAAGTAGGAGGAGCCTAAACAATCACTGTAAAGTGAGGCGCATACACAAGCATTGTGAAGTAGGAGGAGCCTACACAAGCATTGTTAAGTAGGAGGAGCCTAAACAATCACTGTAAAGTGAGGCGCATACACAAGCATTGTGAAGTAGGAGGAGCCTAAACAAACACTGTAATGTGAGGAGCCTACACAAGCATTGTGAAGTAGGAGGAGCTTAAACAAGCGTTGTAAAGTAGTAGCAGCTTACACAAGCATTGTGGAGTAGGAGGAGCCTAAACAAGCATTGTAAATTAGTAGCAGCCTACACCAGCATTGTGAAGGAGGAGGAGCCCAAACAAGCATTGTAAAGTAGTAGCAGCCTACACAAGCATTGTGAAATAGGAGGAGCCTTAAAATAGCATTGTAAATTAGTAGCAGCTTACACAAGTATTGTGGAGTAGGAGGAGCCTAAACAAGCATTGAAAATTACTAGCAGCCTACACAAGCATTGTGGAGTAGGAGGAGCCTAAACAAGCATTGTAAAGTAGTAGCAACCTACCCAAGCATTGTGAAGTAGGAGGAGCCTAAACACGTATTGTAAAGTAGTGGCAGCTTACACAAGCATTGTGAAGTAGGAGGAGCTTAAACAAGCATTGTGAAGAATTAGTAGTCTACACAAGCATTTTGAAGTAAGCAGAGCCAAAAGAAGCATTATAAATTAGTTACAGCCTGCACAAGCATTGTGGAGTAGGAGGAGCCTAAACAAGCATTGCAGCAGCCTACACCACCATCGTGAAGTAGGAGGAGCCTAAACAAGCATTGCAAAATACTAGCAGCCTGCACAAGCATTGTGGACTAGGAGTATCCTAAACAAGCATTGTGAAAAGTTCAATTTGGGTACAAGCTGGGAAAAGGAGCACCCAGGTGAAATGTGAGCAGAGCCTTAAATGGCGGAGCACGACAAAGAGAATAAACCTTCACATGCTCAGGCTTTGAGTTGTAATGCTCACAATACCTATCTCCAGAATGTCAAATGTTTCTTTCGCTTTATTACCTCAAAACTCCATACAATAACAATAGGTGACTTGTTGTTGAAGGTGGATGGCAGTAGATAGGAAGTGACAACAAGGAGATTCAACATTGAGGAGCTGTTGTCAAAGTGACAGTGAGGTGACAGTAAGGAACCAGAGAGTGAGGAAAGGAGAGATGAAAGAGCATCGAGAAGGAGAGAGTGAGCTTCACACGTGCCTGTTTCAATGCATTTTGATGTGAAAGCTTCCAGCCCTGTCATGTCAAACCAATGAAATAGTTTTGAAATGAGCAACAAAGTAAGGAAAGAAGACCAAGGCAAAGGGGAGGGAAACGATGTTGCCGAAACAAGATGGAGTTCAAATGTATGTTGTTAATGAGAAATGTGAACAGCAGATTTAACAGAAATGATGGTTCTTTACCCAGACAAGGCCATATAAATCTCCATTCTTGTGAAGAGAATTTTATCCTACATCTGCTATTTCACTCTCACAGAACTGCAAGCTTTCACCTGCTAGACCGTTGGTGCGGGATTAGCAACAGTCTTTTGGCTATAGGCGACCTAACTGGTTGCCATCAAAATAACCACTAGGCCCCACGGGCTCCACCTCTCTTCTGGAACCATCCAAACACCTCCCACTGGAACCAAGTGTGGAGGAACGATGAGAGAGACAGAATAGGTAAAGGAAGGAGAAAGGATGAAAATTGAATAAGTCCTAGTCTGGTGGGGGGTGGGGGGTTGGGGTTGGAAGCATGGGATAAAGATTGCTTTTTCGCTTTTCGTGTCATTCGCCACCCAGCTCCGGCTCGCTCTGTTGGAGGCAAATTGATTATGTGGAGGGGAGGGGCGTCGTGGGGAGGGATATGTAGATGGCTCTGCCTCTGTGAGCAGGGTGATGTCTAAAGGGCATGATAGATTTCCATTTCCATACATGAGGAGTGTAGGCTGAGGACGAGGGAACGCGAGGCGGCAGGGGTCACCAGGGAGCCGACGGCTGTGGCAGCTAGTCCCAATCCCACACCCGTTCACTCAGAGCCCCTCCGTCGACACCCCGGACGTCCCCCGCCATCTGCCTAATGCTACATCTTAAACAGCCTCCTCCATTTTACATGTACTCCAGTCTCATTTGGTGCAGAATGAAACGCTATCATTAGTGGGAGATTTACTACAAATTGCCACAAATTCGCAGTGTCACTTCCAATGATCTGTGCGTCGATGTAGAGCCGCCGCCTCGCCCCACGGAGATGTCAAAGCAGGAGGAATGGGAAAGCGGAGAGGGGAGGGAGAGAGAGAGAGAGACCGAGCTACAGAACGATGTAAACGAGCCCAAAAAGAGAAAACAGCGCGAGAGCACGATGGGGGAAGAACACTGGGATCTTTCCTGACATGGGGTTTGGATGTCCCATCATGGCCTTCCACATTAACTGCTGCGTATGTACGGGCTTCCACACGTTAGGCCCATTGTGGGAAAGTTGAATGGGGTTTACACAGAGGTAAAGATCGCCATTCATCTTGAAAATACATTTTGTCTATACAGCGAGAAGCATTAATGAAATTATGAAAAGCTAACTGACCAGTTTGCTAACCCCATTACCGGACGACGCTTTTCACACAGACGCAAAAAGATTAAAGCTCCAACACGGTCGGAGAGGAGATTCATCATCTAACGGAAATCATTTCTCCCATTAAGCCCAGTAGTGATTGCATTGGAGTTAAACAGACCTTGGACTGGACAGGCCGCCGAGAGCAAGGACACTCGGCACAAGACGTTCTCTCTTTCTCTCTCTCTCTTTTCCTCTCTTCGTTTATGAAGACCTCCCCCCTAACCGTGTTCCTTAAATCAAAACTAAACGGCGGTGCGTTGCTAGGGTATAACCAGGCATAATTCACCTGGCAACAGCAATGGGGTTAATGGGACCGGGTGCAGGCGAGGCTAAATCACCAGGCCGTGGCGCTCAGCAGTGTCCGCCTCTGACAAACCAGGAAAGATGACGCTATTTCTTTAAATAACCGCTGCCATCAACCACCAGGGCCCTCCAGGCAGGCTCCCCGTATCCGGGGCCACAGCGTTGGGGCCGGGAACCTGGAGGGGAGAGCGGCTCACTGTCCTTTATTAATTATTAAATGATAACTCCTAACTCTGGCATGATGGATAACAGTCACACACACACACTCTCCTCCCATCCATCCTTCCTCTTGTCACCCACCCGTCAGGTACTTCCACACACACACAGGGACGTTACAGGTCCTGTGTGTTAAGTAGCGTGCAGGAACTGCTTCGGGAGATAATTCTGTCAGATAGCTAGTGGAGGAGGGTGTGTACAGCCATGTGGACGGTGATTTCCATAAGGAGTGGGCTTCTCGTGGCCTTGGGTGGGTTAATGGCTGGTGCTATAAAGCTGGGTGGATATGGAGCACTGGGTCACAGGATAAAGGTGAAATATGACTTCAAATGGCTGCCTCCCATGGCGAGGGTTAACATTTTGATTTATCCCATTGCAAACCTGGCCGGAGTCTGAAATGGCATAATTTGCTCCACAGTTGGCCAGAAAACATCCTCCTTTGTTCAGAGTCATATAGGTCCAGCGGTGGACTGTGTAGTAAATAGGAAACAATTTTGGACACAGGCTGACATTCGAGGGGCACAATAACTTTCTTGAGCTGAAGTCTACATAGTCAGTCAGCGCTAAACGAACAGCCTACTCCCGTACCTCTCCTAGCAATACTTCAATTACCCTGGATAAGATCCTAGAAAGACTAGAGGAGATATGCATTATGAACATCTGCCACTGTGTTCTGGTGTTGATTTGTTTTCCTGTCTTGCCAAAAGCCCAGATACTGTATCCCTGTAGAGGGGTTTTAGCGTTCTCACTGTCTATTGAACACTCAGCAGACAGACAGATCACCTGTAGGGTATGCACTGACTCACTTAGCTAGAAATCATGTAGAAGTGAAAAGAGAGCAAGTGGCATACCTGGTACTGGGCCTTGGTGTGCAGGTTCTAATCTGATACATATCTATAATAATGGGCTTAGGGGTGCAGGATCTTCTCAAGTGCCTCGCTTGTGAGAGTGGTTGTGCGCGTGCTGGCATCAGAACATGTTTAGTTGTGTAATCAAGATTTGAGCACAGCTTGTTATTTATGAAGGTTACTGCAATGGACAAACTTGTCATTCTGACTAAACATGTTATTCTAGCTGATTACAAAGGTAGCTAGCTCGCTAAAACACTAGCTACCCAATAGCCAGCTAATGTAACTAACCATCTTATAGTGACATTATATTTAATAGTAGTGAACAAACATGCTCAACCACCTGCCCTCATGCTGGATTTTTGTTTTATTTACATCCCTGTAAGCAAATGGTGTTAGCAGCTATGATGTATCTCCATGGTAATGGACCTTGGAGTGAAAGCTCTAGTCTGATGTACATCTATGGTAATGGACCTTGCAGTGCAGGTTCTAGTCTGCTGTATATCTATGGTATTAGGCCTTGCGGTTTAGGTTATAATCTGATGTATCTCTATGATAAAAGGCCTTGGGGTGCAGGTAATATTCAAATGTATCTCGATGATAATGTTTCATGGGAATGATCCATCATGTATAAGTCGTCACATAGCAAGGTCTGACCTGAGGTGCATGTGTGTGAGGCGCTCCATCTCTTGTTCCATGTGATCCTGAAGCTCTCCTGGACGCAGCAGCACCTGGCATATGGGACAGATAGGAGCCTGGCTGTCATACAGAGACACTTTCTTCTTACCTACAGGGATGCAGAGAGAGACATAGAAGAAGAGAGAAAGAGGGTTATCAAGGGCAGCTGGGATGAGATCAGTCCACAGGGCCGTGTCCCCCAAGCCTCTGTGGGGGAGGGAGGGGTCAGCAGGATTAAGTGCCTCAGATTTCACTTCCCTGAGAATCGCTGGGCCCTGTCGTCTGTCTCCAGTTACCTCATTAACACTGGTGGAGTGAGCGACTGATTGAGCCCAGCGCTGCACCATGGATCCCATTCTGGCTCCACATCAGTTGAGCCCTATCAGTCCAGGAAGGCACACTGTACACAGCGTCATGGACACCAGTACAATCGGCTCTGATGTTTAAAGAGGAGTCAGAAAGAAGCTTGAAGGACAAACCACTTATAAAGTAATTCAATAAAGTGAGTCAGTCCATTGTCTTTGCCTGATAGAGCGACTGTGGGCGTGTGTAGAAAAGGGAGTGTATTATGAGTTCACTGTATACATCTAGGCATAGAATAGACGTCTGGACTAAAACAGTCTCCTGCAGTATAAGTCTTTTGGGTGAGTCTTTCCTCCTAACGCTCTGATGCTGTCTGACTGAGTCCCAAATGACCAACCTTTCCTCTATCATGCACTGCTTTTACAGTACTGGAGGGAACAGATCCAATTTAGCGCACTACACACTAGGCTCTATTTGGAACATATCCCCATTCTCAATGTTTTGGATCCTGAGCCATCCAATCAGGCGGCGCCTATTCTTAGACCGGGAACAATGGGTCTAATAAAGGATATCCTGTAGAGACACATAGACTATCACAGTGACAACTGTGCAGGTGGAGGCAGGCCCGGCTACAAGCGGTCTACAAGGGCGCCATTGGACAGCCAAAAATGTAAAACTCTATGCCTGCTGTGTGGATTGTTTCCAGTGCCCTGAAACAAGTATATCACGCACCTTCTCTACTCTACAGCACCGGACTCTAAGCTAGGGATGGGCAATGTGTTAACTGAAGGCTAACCAGCAAACCAAAATTATGATTTCAAATGCCCCTTCTCACCCATGCTCGTCTCTGTACAAGAACTGTAGTGTTTGGGGCTTAGCTACAGTCGTACGCAAAAGTTTAGGCACCCCTGACAATTTCCATGATTTTTCATTTTGATCTATCAAATAACTGAAGGACACAGTAATATTTCACCAGTGAAATGAGGTTTATTGGATGAACAGAAAATGTGCAATATGCATCAAAATGAAATTAGACAGGTGCATAAATTTGGGCATGGACTTCAATGCTGCTGCCAGTTCTGCCATTGTTTACTATTTTAGTCTTCTTCTAGGCCGTAGAAATAGCAAAGTCGGTAGCCTCTCCTCAGTTGTGACACCTCTGTTCAGGAGAAGACTGCATCTAGTGTAGCGAGTATAAATAGTTACGGCGCTCCCATGACGTCACATTGTTGCATTACAGGTCGGCAACGGCGAGTATACCGAGGGCTTAAGCTAGTTGTGATTGATGTTGCGCTTCAGTCAGAAAGGGAATAGTCTGGCGTGGCCAGACCTTGGGTAACAACACAAGTCTACGGTATTCTGTAGCCATTCAAAAATTGCAGAAGTAACTGTCTGGCTTGCGAGATTAGAAAAGGAACACTAGTTTTACAGATTTTTAGCACCATCTCTCTTTGTGGATTTTTACTGCTATTTAGAAGTATAGACCCTAAATATAAGACGAGACCACTTTTTCAGACATATTTCCAGGGAAAAAACATCTTATATCCTGACCAATATGGTAATTACCAAGCCACTAAGGGGCTTTCAACCCTACAATGTATTCCGATAGCTTTCAGCAACATTTACAAATTCGCTGGAGCTAATTTCTATACTTTGAATTTACACTGTCATGTCTCCAGACAACAATCGTGCTTTTGTGGGTGTGTCATTCAAGACAAGACCTGGGTGAGAAACCAGCTCACTTACACGTGAAGAATTCCCGGCAATATATATTTCTCCTGTTCTGTTAGCAAAGCCCCAAGTGGGATCTTCTGAATTCCTCTTGTGCACTACCTACGAAGGTCACGTGGATTTCGAGAGAGAAAGTTTACACAGCACAATTATGTCTTGTCCTGAACAGATTTGAAAATGTTGCTGAAATCTATCACTAGCTATCATAGTGTAAAAAGGCTCTAAGAGTGTTTGCCACCAAAACAGTCAATTTCGATTTTAGTTTGTGTTCATAGAAGGGCACTTTATTTATAGCTATAGTTTGTAATGATATTATAAGGCAACTGGTTTAAATCACGATGAAGCAAATGTCATGTTTTATTACGATTTACAGACTTATTTCTCAGACTGTGTGGCACATAAAGACACCATGTCAATTTTTTTGAAATTTTAATTTGAGTCAATTTCTCTAAATGTCTTACTGCTCTCTGGGTAGGCTATTGAAATGAAAGTGAAAGTAAACACACCCTAATGTCTGGCACTCACTACGCTCCGTAAAGAACTTTATTACATATTTAAAAAAACAAAACATCTTTGTTATTCAGCTAAACTGAAAGTTTACATATTCAAGGAGCCATTTATTTATAAAAAAAGTTGTTGTTTTGCATGTAGGTTCTACTGACAAGTACACATCTCCATCAAACCCCTAGATGTAAATGGCTGGCCATCCAGAGCGCAAAGTACATATATACAGTATATTTTCAAAAAGCTAGGTGAAAACATTAGACTAATCTTAATGGGGGTGGGGCTTTTAAAATACATGGGAGGGATATCTACAAAATTGCTTCTACCTTTGTGGAGACTAAGGCAGGGCCATCTAGCACACCACCATCTGTAGAGACAGGGATGTCATATATTTTTTATTTAAGATATATAGGTGTGTGTCAGATCGCAGGGGGGCATCAACTCAAAATCTCGCCTAGGGCGCCAAAATTGCCAGAGCCGGCCCTGGGAGGTGGCAAGACATTGTCCCCTGTCTCTACCTACCTGTCTGTCTGCCTTCCTGACCAGGAAAAGGCCAGAGAGACACACATTCTTATGTCCCCTAACTGAGAAGAATACTGGTTAACAGAACCACCTGAGGTGCCTCAGCCAGAACAAGTACCATTCATTCAAACACACACACACACACACATTCATGCTTTGAATAGGTTGTTATTGGATGCTCTGTGTGTGAGTGTGTGTGTGTGTGTGTGTGTGTGTGTGTGTGTGTGTGTGTGTGTGTGTGTGTGTGTGTGTGTGTGTGTGTGTGTGTGTGTGTGTGTGTGTGTGTGTGTGTGTGTGTGTGTGTGTGTGTGTGTGTGTGCGTGACGTGTGAGGACCCTTAAAGATAATGGCACCAAAAGCTGTCCTCAACAGCCAGGGATGGTAGCTTAGAAGCAAGGCAGCAGAGCTGGGGTGTAACTTCTAGAGGCTTAAACACTTGAAAGACGTCTAGCTTCCTGCTCCGTGTTCAGCAGAAGGTTTGTGTCCTTGACTTCAGAGGGCAGTGTTTTCTGTGTCCAGCCTTCTGCCGCTGCACTGCTGATGGATCCGTCCCAGCCCCCCCTGACAGAACAACACACACATAAACACAGAGCCGCACACAAGCAGCCAGGGCCCCTCCAGGGATACATAACCCTGGCCAGATATTGGCCTGTCACAACTATTTCCTCCAAGAGTACAGATTCATCAGCAAGGTGTTAGCAGGGTCAATGTTAGCCTGCATCCCTACCCGTGGCACATGTACAAAGGCACACAGACACCGGTACACACACACCGCCTTATCTCCGTGGCTCCCAGCCTATCCTCCCCACCCTCCCCCTGGCTCCTACTCAAGCGTGCCGACGCATACTCAACTCCTATTCCACAGCACTACTACTTAACGGCCACACACCCTGGACACTTTAAGTGACTTTGAAAAATAGGTAATCGATTACAATTCCGCGTCTCTGTTTCTCTCACCTCCCTCCCTCCCTCTCTTGCCCGCTGCACATCTTTTTTAATTTTCTGCCCCTAGCTTCTATTTATTTCCTCTCGCTCAGCTCGTCCTTCATCTGTTTCATTCAATTTTTTTCCCCCTTCGTTCAGTTTCTCTGGTCTACCTCTGTTTACCTCTCTTTGTCACCTCGGTTTTTCACTCTCTCTCCATTCATCTGCGGTGGTCTCTTTACCTGTCTCTCTAGTCCCCAATGTCGACATCGCTCTTCTCCTCTGTTTCCCTCAGCAGTGGTCAGCTTTATTGCTCTGACAAGATAATTTGAGTCGTGCCAAAGCAATCACCGGCCGCACGAGTAAACAAAAAAGAGACCCAATCCCATTTTCTGTTGCTGATAAAGCGCTTTCAATTCTGTGGTCAAACGGACAGAGAAGACATCACTGAACTTTATTGTCCATGGTTGATTTAGAGTATTGTGAGATTTTTTTTGTATTGAATGTACATTTTGCTAATTGTAAATAGCCTTACTTTTTTGATTACTCTAGGACTTCAGAGAAGGGACACTGTTACACACGTATTTTCAGACATTATAGGTTCTTTACGATTATCAAGAAATTAAAAAAATATGTATCCAAAATCTATTCTAGATGTGTACCTAGAGATACAACATCCTTGTGTTAGTGTGGAGCTACTGTCTGTCTGAGGACAATGGGAGACCTGGAGGCCATTGCTTCTCCAGTCAGGTCCTTTAATTCACCCGTACACAATCAATGATTTTGATAATGGAGTCCTGATCACTGCATCGTGGACCTGTCGGCCTCTCTTTCACCTGTCAGGAGTCAACACACACACACCTAACCTGAGATAGGTCTACCAGGCTGGAGAGCAGGTGATGTTTGCTCTGGGCACTAGTGTGGTGTGGGGGAACAGACCCAGAGACAAGCCCCACCCCCGAGACCGCAGGCTGCATAGGGCTGTGACAGGGATCAGGGAAGGACATACAGGACTGACCACTATTTTAACACTCCAGCGAACAGTTTAAAACACTACAGCCAATGAGCTGTAAGTTATACTAATTATGCACATTGCCAAACATTGAACTTAACTGAAGGAAGTCAATTCCAGACTTTGCAGTGCATTTTCTACTAGCTGGCTATTTGTGGTGTGATATTGACAACAGATGCACCAATGTACATAACACTAAACTGTGGGATTGTTTTCCAATAATGTTAAAGAGTCAATGCTATTTTGTGTGGAAACAATGTTCTGTTGCTGTGTTGAAGTGTGTAGCTGCGGGAGTAGTTGGGTTCCTTGTGGTGATAAACCCCTCACCTAGTGGACGTTTGGCCCTAGCTGTGCTGTCATTTCACCAGGGAGCCCGAGACATAGAAGGAATGCGGCAGTCTAATGAAAAACAAGCTGACGCGCCCATCTGTCATCCTGCTGACCGATGAAAACTCAGCCCCAGAACAGGGCCTGAATACTCCCTCTCAACGCTAAACCTATATCTACCAACGTACAGATGGATTTTCTGTTGCTTTGTAATGTTTTAATGTTTTTTATACCGAAATAGACATTGGGTAAAATAGACTAAATATACACAGAGCAAGATGGTGCTGAGGTGGTGCTTCATTTTGCATACCCATAAAAGTTACAGTTTTGTGTTATTAAAGGAGCACAAGACCGGGGCACAAGATTTAATTACAAGGGCACAATATTTTCACTGGGCATGCATGTGTGGTTCTTAGTACATGTGACAAAAAACTTGAAAACTTAAACGTATTTCTTAGTGCTACTGACAAAATGTCTCAAGAATGTCGGTTGTTAAAATTCTCAGAACTCTCCTTGCTCAGTTTCCAAACATAGTCTTTCTCTGTCCAATCACAGCCCCTGACAACAGAACATCTCTGTCCAATCACAGCCCCTGACAACAGAACATCTGTCAACCATCCCTGGTCATCTTTCAGAATCACCTGTGATGTCACCGCCCAAAGATTTCCTGACCTGTCACAGTGGTGTTTGTGTGTGTTGTACTACACCTAATGCTTTTCCTATAGACAGAGTCTTTATGTGTGTCTGACTGTGTGTCTGCAGCCCCCCCAGAGCAGATTGACTAAAAGGAAGACAGCCTGTGATTAATGACAGAAACAGGAGCGCTGGAACAGAGAAAGAAACAGAGGCAGCCCCCCCCCCACTTTACCATGGTCTCCCCCTTCATACCTGGGTACCCACACTGCACCCCCTTTACTCTCTGTCTTCATACCTGGGTACCAACCCTGCACCCCCTTTACTCTATGTCTTCATACCTGGGTACCAACCCTGCACCCCCTTTACTCTCTGTCTTCATACCTGGGTACCAACCCTGCACCCCCTTTACTCTATGTCTTCATACCTGGGTACCGACCCTGCACCCCCTTTACTCTCTGTCTTCATACCTGGG
>JACXGM010010341.1:0-16579 GCA_016801145.1 Umbra pygmaea | reverse complement strand
ACAATCCAGTGCTGAGGGGGGGCCCTGAAAAATCTAGCGCTGAGGGGGGCCCGGAAAGCTCAAGTGCTGAGGGGGGCCCGGAAAGCTCCAGCGCAGAAGGGGGCCCTGTAGACTCCAGTGCTGAGGGGGGCCCGGAAAGCGCCAGCGCAGAAGGGGGCCCTGTAGACTCCAGTGCTGAGGGGGGCCCGGAAAGCGCCAGCGCAGAAGGGGGCCCTGTAGACTCCAGTGCTGAGGGGGGCCCGGAAAGCGCCAGCTCAGAAGGGGGCCCTGTAAACTCCAGTGCAGAGGGGGGCCCGGAAAGCGCCAGCTCAGAAGTGGGCCCTGTAGACTCCAGTGCAGAGGGGGGCCCGGAAAGCGCCAGCTCAGAAGGGGGCCCTGTAGACTCCAGTGCAGAGGGGGGCCCTATAGACTCCGGTGCGAAAGGGGCTTGGCAGACTCCAGCGTAGAGTCCTCAACTCCGGAGGTGGAGGTGGAATGATGAACTCTGGAGTCCAGGGAGCTGGGAGTTCAGGAGCCGGCACAGCAGGGGCCTGCAGTGGAGCTGGCTGAGCAGGGGCATATAGTGGAGCTGGCTGAGATGGGGCCTGGAGAGGTGCTGGCTGAGCAGGGGCCTGAAGATACTGCTGTTCCTCTCCCTCGTCAGCCAGGGCTTGGTGTAAGGGAGGCAGCATCAGCTTGATATTAGCAAGCTGATGCCAGTAACTGGCCTTACTGCAACCTTGTTTGCCCCCCCGATCTCCTTCTCAAACTGCTCACCTAGAGCCCATTCCTCTTCCTCACTCTCCTCATCAGAGGAAAATAGGTTTAAATCCTCATGCCAATAAGGGTATTTCAAGGGCTCTGGTGTGGTGTTTACTATTGGCTGATAATAAGCTCCATAATGCCACATAGAAGGGGTGTAGCCAAAAGCCCATCAGAGTCTTTGGAATTCTTTTCAGAAGAGCCCGAAGCCTGTTTGCACTTTCTCGGTCCCTCGATGGTAGGTCGGTTATTCTGTCACGTTGTGTATTAGTTAAAGGTGTAGTGGAGAGTGGGAGACCAAGGCAGGTAGTCGATGGTTGTTGCTTGTTTAATGGACAATCCGGGAAAACATTTATGTAATGCAGATGTAGGCGAACAGTAGAACTGTTCAACGAGTATAATTATGTAGCTCTCACAGTGGCATAAACACTGAAATCAAACATATTTGTTGATGTTGAATGTACACATAAACTCAAGCACGTACCACACTCTTTACACAACCTTGTACAGTTGCAGGTGAACAAGTAAATGTGAGTGCACAACAATACCATATATATTACTATGCTCTCACAGCGGCATGGGATGCTGACAGCAAACTTACAAGTAAAGAGCGTAAGCATAAACCTCCAAACTTCAACAACACACTTTTCACATCTTACATTTTAAAAAATGTAGCTCTTGGACAGCCTTCTCACACCCACAAAAAGATCACCTCTCTCTAGTTTGGCCACCTTAATAAAGAGCAAACTAACTGGCTAATAGAACACAGCTGAATGTAATCATTAATCATCAGCCTAACCTAACCTAGCAACAGCCAAACTAGAGAGAGGTGTCACATGAACTTAAAAGGACATAATAGAAATCAAAGTATAATCAAATCATAACAATGCAAAGCATTGGCCAAACTAAACAGAAATTACAAATATACATTATAAATAAACAATATAATTAATGAGTCCGTATCTCAGTCTGATGTTAACGCCAGCCTTCACTGCGCTGGACGTTAAATATATGGAGTAGGACAGTGTAAAGAGTATAAGTATCTATACATCTATATGATATAAGTCAATGTAAACAGTATCAGTTCCTATACCTCTATATGCAGGGGAGCTGACGGGGGGAACAACCGGGAATGAAGGGGGCCCCAAATTTTGTTTTTGCACAGTACATTATTTTAGCTGGGGGCCCCAAATGTGGAGTTTGTCCCGGGCCCACAGATTCCTGTCGGCAGCCCTGTCTATATGGTATAGGTCAGTGTAAGCAGTATAAGTTTTGATACACCTATATGGTATAGGTCAGTGTAAACAGTATAATTTGCTATACATCTATACGTCATAGTCCCTCATGAACCTACCCCATGTCTATTTACTGTCCGACTTCCAAGCATTAAAGAAATCAGTCCTAGATATTTAATCAGCCCTAAATGCAAAACAGAAACACAATGAAATACAATGGGCTATAGTAGACTCTACACATTAACCCCATAGACAATGGGCCCTATTTTAACGATCTGAAATGCAAGTATCAAACGTGAAACGCGAGTGAAATTGTGGGAGTGTCCCGGGCACTGTTGCTATTTTACCGGCGGGATAAATTATTCTTGCGCTGTACGCACATCTAAAATGGGTAGGTCTGAAGTAGCTTCATTAGTCATAGGTGTGAAAGAACTGGGAGATTCGGAGCACTCAATAAAAGAAATCAGTCCCAACTGAAGCTCAAATAATTTATTGTTAAAAGTACTTTTACTTATGTTTGATGCGCTTTATCCACCTATCTCTTCTACATTCATAGGTGTGGTTTGGGCGTAACGTGCAATAAACCAATCAGAGCATCATCTCACATTCCCTTTAAGATCATGCGCGCTTGTTCGATGGCGGATTGCTTTCATAACGGCGTATTATTGATTTTTATTTTTTACAAAATGTAAATAAAGAAATGTCACAAGACATACTTACCGATGTTTTGGGCTCACTCTCACTGAATCACGAGGTAATGAATGCATGGTAATATTTTTGCAATGTAATCTAACATTAGAGCGAGATTACTTTGCTTGCCTCACTCTTCTGTCAAATAAGCTCTAAGGCATTTAGGTACCTCCTGTCCTATCCAAACTCCTGACGCGCATTTTCAGTGTACCTAATGTTCGTTCAATTAGGCTACACTGCGTGTTTGTGTATGTTTTCGATTAAACAGCATTTCACACACTGTTGCTGGCATCAAATGGTGTCATCCTCAACCATGTCTTTAACAGATAGCGTCGTCCCCTTCACAGCCACCCATCTAAGGGGGGATTCCCATCAAATATGGCAGAGTTTGCCATAAATGAGTTGTGGCTTGAGCCAGGGTAATTCGCAAAACCATGGGTGATTTTACTGTTAGCATCGCAAATTACATGTTAATTGAATGGGTTCCCTTGCAGTTGATGTATATCAGTGCGAACAATTCATTCTAAATAATATTGGTAAATGTGTACACTAGATGTATGCCTATTTTTTCACCTCTTCGGAAACAACAATGATTTCCCTCATGTGGTAATATTTTCCTTCTAATTAAGTATTGCAAAAATGGGAACTGCTGCATTTGTGTAGATGAGAGGAGCAATAAAGTGTATGCGCGTTGTATACACGCTACATTATGGCCAAGCATACGCCCTTAAAAAACATCATCTGAAAAACACGTCACTGACTTTAAACCAGGTTTTTCCTGTTCAGTGGCGGGACTGATTTCCGGAACTGCAAGATAGCAAAAGGGAACGTTTGCGCCGGAACACGCCTCTTCTTTTTGCGGAACCGCACAACGAACGCAAGTTCATTCCCTAATTTACCGACGCACGTCTGTGGAGGGAAAAGTCCCATATGCGTCAGGTGCAAGATAGGAATGATATATGCGTTTGTGTAAAAAGTCAATTGCGCTGGGTGTGAGATAGGGCCCAGTTTGTCATTTAAAATCCAAACTACTGGGGTCCAGATCCAAAAAAACACAAATAATGTGTCCACTGTCTAAAAACATTTTGAGTTCACTGTATATACAAGCAAATAGTTAATACACTGAACTGCATTTTACTGTCCATTTCGGTTTATCTTTGGTGACAGTTTTGGAACTCCTAATTTTGAACTCATAAACAAAATGATGTCTATGTTTTTGTGATGAATGGTTGTGTTTACTTTTGCTTTGTGATTTATTTGAATTGCTGCTATATTCATAAATATATATATATTAATATTTCAATGTCATCCTATACACAAATGTTTACTTGTATCATGTACAGGCTGGTACTAAATAAAATAACTAGCACTTCATCCTTTGCCTGTACAAATTAAGGTGTATTTAAATTATACATTATTTAAAATACTGTCAGTATATGCTGGTGACACACATATGCTCATCTTTGCCTACTCTAATGTTGCTATGCAATATCTTGTTTTTATCACGTTATTTCTGGGAGCATTATTCCAGTCATGATTCATGAGCACAGCATGCTACTATGGTAACCCATGTCTCTGGGGTATTTCTGCCATTGAGTGTATCCTCATGTACTGTCATGCGTTGCTATGTTACATCGGTCCTTGCGCCCACAATTCTTCTCCAATCCTGGTTCGGTTATTCACCTTCCTGTAAACAGACCATCAAAGCAAGTGGCAAGGCGTCCAGGCGGGAACGATCAGTTAAGGATTGAAGCATTGGCGAGAGATGTTGCTTGCTATTTTTCATGCTTAGGTTGTCATTCTAATAATTTTTCAAAAACACGTTATGCTAACACTTTCAGGATTGGTTCGTGGGAATGCTTCTTCAGGCATTAGGCTTGTTTTCCTGTCAGGTTGGGTTTACCAGATTCTGGTAAAATTCACAGATCTTCCTCCTGCGTTGCATGTCCAAACAACAGGGAGAAAATTATGGCTGCAAAATGTCAAAGAAATTCAGATAAGGGTGTAGCATGGCGAAAGCACTTACCTTGTTTGGGGCCAGTGCTTCAGGTATGGAAATGAGTGCAATTCACAGTTGGAATCACACCACCAAATTCATTTTTTCACTCTTTGTTATGTCTTCTCATATAGATGTTAAAAGCTTGTCCCTATCCTACGCAAGTAACATTGCATCATCTACTTTAGTGACTATTTTTACTCAGCAATAGGACGCAACATGTTGGTCCTCGAACTAGAACACAGGGGTCATCCAGCAGAGACAAATTGTACTAGCGTTCATTTTGTGTTTCCTCAGTGCAAATCTTCCTACAGATTTAATGGTCATTGACAATCCGATCTGCAATCATAATTGCTGTATGGACTCGACACTTGGGAGGTTTTTCAGGGTCAGTCTGCTGACCTTTACTATTTAGGACCGCTAATTGGTAGCTGTAGTGTGCCTTGATTCATAGGCCTAGCAACAAGTGACTTTATTACTTTCCAACACTGTGTTTCTGCCTTCTTGTCAATCCAAATTCCAAACCTATAATTATTCCTATTCTTTTGAACTTACAGTAGCTGCCCACACTTCGTGTTGTGTAGCAAACAACGTTCCAGAAGCTGTCTAAATACTGGGGTCACATGGTTTCCTCTTTTTTGAGGGTTTCTCAAGTCATACTGTACTTTTGCTTTAATTTTGTCGCCTATGTGGTCTGTTACTATGGTTTCACTCCAAAGCGTTCTAATCGGCGTTCCGGGTGCAATATCACAACAGTTCTAACGGTGTTATGCCTTTTAATTATCGTTATAAACCTGGTCTTTTATCGCTCACTGCCCACGTTCAATTCTGTTTCACTCTGCCTGCAAGAGAGCAGCTTAATAGTTCATCCTCATTGCAATACACCTTACCAGACCATCATTTGTCCAAATGTGCCCAGATATTCTCTTGCATGATGGAGTTTAAATCATATATGAGCATTTTTCTCTCATATTATAGATTGTCTCATGGGGCTTACAGTTGAGTCAATGTTCTATCACAACGTACCAGCAAGTGGACATTAACGACCCTTATATTTTGTAATATTGCTCTATTACCTCCTAGTTATTTATAATAACACAAAGCACATCCCTGTGTCCCATACAGAAATCTAATATATGGCCATATATGACCATACATATGAAAAATCTTAACATATATTTGAAAATATAATATCATATATTTTAATTATATTTTTAAATACAGAAATCGAATATATGGCCATACATATTAAAACTCTTAACATGTATTGGAAAATATGACACCATATATTTTGATTACAAAATTTAAAAAACAAAATGAGGAAATATATGTCACATATATAAAAATGGCCAATTTTGTATATTTCGACATAAATGGGGCGACAGTGGCTCAGTGTGTCGGGGAAGGTTGGTGGTTTGATCCCCGGGTCCTCCTGACCAAGTGTCGAGGTGTTCCGTGAGCAAGACACATAACCCCAGCTGCTCCCGACAAGCATGGCTTGCATGGCTGACACCATCGTCGGTGTATGAATGAGTGAATGAATGGGTGAATGTGAGGCAGTGTGAAGCGCGTTGGTGGCCATTGTTGGTTAGTCAAAAGTGATATATAAATGCAGTCCATTTCCCATTTTTTTCCATTTACCATATATGTACATAAATACAGTATGTGATGATGTTTCCACCATAAAAGCTGATATAGGACATATAAGTTATGTACATATCTGGCCATATATTAGATTTCTGTATGCGGATCCTTCCAGAATGTTCCCTATTAGGTTTCATAATACGTACAGGCAGAATGTTTGCCATTTAAAGACTAGGACATGTTCTATGAATTGTGCGCTGTCCTACACATGCATATTGCCAGGTGATATTTTCAATATCTTAATGTTTTAAACAATGCTATTGTCTTTCTTTTACATGAATTCAAATGAGTCTGCCATCCTGTTAGCTAAATTAGCCCTTAATCATTCCCATCAGAATGGATCTAAACTTTCCCCCATGGTCCATAATGTAAATAAAAGTTAGTTCTTAATTTGTTTACAGAAATAATAGTAATATAAATAATAAAAAACATGGCCATTCATAATTTACTGAAGCACATCCATTTACACACTCACTGTTGTAAAAATGACCACCGCTAGATAGAACAATGCATAGAAATAGAATGAATAGAAAGGCCATTGAACTGCTTGGCGTGGTCATTCGATTGGTACACAACAAAATGGCGATTGTTGTTAGTTGTCACAGTGACAACACGCGAAACGGTTTAATGCGGAAGTAGGTCGCTAGATCTTTGCAATAGAATGGTAAACATAAAAATGGCTGCCGCTATGACCATTCTGCTACATTGATTTGAACTGGAATGGCTTTTCCATCCATTACAATTCTACGGAACAGTGGCCTAAATCGGGGCCCTGCAATGTAGAATCTGAGAAATTTAAATCTAATAATGCAGGAGAAAGGCTCAGGTAACCCCAATAACAAGTAGAAAAAAATGTGTGTCCCCCCCAATATCAAACTTAGGCAAGTTGGCATATAGTTTTCCACAGGGTTGGAATTCAGAAAAAAATGTACAACTGTTGTTTGGTAAAACCTTCTCAAATGTAACAATGCTTTATACCCAGGAAAGTAGCATGGGATTGGTGCAATATCATATAAAACACTCTACTACCATATCAATCCATATTTTATTATGGCCCTCACCATTGGGTAGACGTTTTCCAAACCAACAAATTGACAATGGTCTCATCTGCATTGTGAGCTATGCATTATGATGCATAACCCACTTACATTACAGCTATTTTATACTTGGTTCAGTTCTAAGCATGCTTCTCTTTTACATGTTGTTTGTTTAAAAAAAAATCAATCTAAATTAATTGACGTTTTGGTACATCTGTGCTTCCGGCTGAGTAACTTTATATAATTGTTGGTTCTGAGGCCTGTCCCCCCCATAGGACTGGCTTCCTGCCAAATCATTTGGATTAGAGGAAGATTCCGTTGAGACAGGGCTATCCCCAATATAATTTAATACATTTTCCTATTGCACTTTGTTTTCCCCTGTGTGGTTGATAATGTAAGCTCAGTCAGGCAGGCGTATAAATGGATTTCTTGCTCTCTATAACATCACCCAGGAACTCTTTGCATTCTGTATGGAAACAGCAGGGATAATGGGTCTGGTTTTGACAATGTTGTTATCAACAATGTCATGGCAACGTTCTGATCAAGAGCTCAATGTCATGGCAACGTTCAAATCAAAAACACAATGTCATGGCAACGTTCTGATCAAGAACACAATGTCACAGCAACGTTCTGATCAAGAACACAGTGCCATGTTACTTGTTTTGTTTAATATCAATCATATTGTAGAATCAAAGGAAAACCATTAAAACTCTTTCTGCTCCAACTGAATACACCAACATTTGTGCATCAACATGCAGAGTGATTTCTACATTTTGTTGTCCAATAGTTAGCATCACCAACAGATTTTTGGGTGTGTTCATTACCTTTGTTGAAGCCATTTCTATGGAAGAAATAGTATTTTGAGTTTATTTTGTAAGCCTGTAAACATGTGTTCCAAATGGAATGTCAAAATTGTAATTTAATCAATTGACCAGTTAATCTCCAGGAAAAGTAATGATCCTAAGTTTTTGTACAGATAAACAAGGAACTTTGGATTTAAGACTTTTATTTACTGTTGTTTTGTGTTGAGAACAAAGTAATTTTGAAGTCCTAAGCTAATGAGTCAGCTTTCTGCACTCACATTAAAGTCAAAAGACTGTTTGACATAGTCAAAATATCAAGCCGTGTTAGAAGGCTGCTAAGAAGCCAGCCACTCGTGACGATGGCTAGCTAATTACGGCGAGCTAATTGACTGGGCTAAGCTGAGGAAACCTGCTAGCAACTGCTAGCGAAGAAATAATAGACCAAGACGGCCGAAAACACAGCTCAAGAACACAGGTAACCTACCTTGAGTGTCGGCTGAATGAAGCTTTCCCTGGAAAAGGTCTGATATTCTCTTCTTAAATCTATTACATTGTCTGAAAGTGAAACAGAAAGTAAAATGTTTGTGAAAACATGAGAAGAGTAGAAGCTTTGGATAATTCGAGGAATTGTGACCGTTTTGTGTGAAGATTTACGAGTGACAGGACATAGCTGATAAAAGTGCAGGTACGCGTGATGAACAAAAGAGTGTTTCGAAGCCCACAGAAAAGGCTGTAGAGGAGAAAATGAAAAGGCTGAAAGGCGAACGCAAGGGAAGGTTGGCACAAGTAACCAAACAGAAGAATGACTTTTTCCAAATTGAAGGAAAATCAAAACAATGTTAATTTTATTAAAGATGAAGTGTTATTGACAGTACGATAGACAGTCGTCAAGATCGACTATGCTACCTTGAACAGTTCACGAGTGGAGAGCCACTTGATCTCATTCGGAGCTGTGAGCACATGAGACCCTACAGAGCTAACAAAGTAGCCAGAGACCTGCTTGATTGTCATTATGGAGATGAAATGACCATCGCTACAGCTTATATCAAGAAGCCTATGGAATGGCCTCAGATAAGGCCAGAAGACAGAAAAGTATTGAATGCCTTTGCTTTGTTCCTGATTGGATGTCAGTGAATGATGTGGACTACATGGAAGAAATGAACAATCCGACCAAGTCCATTTCATCCAAACTTCCATTCAAACTGAAAGAAAGAAGAAGAAAAAGAGACAGGTTTCATGATTTAGTGGAATTTGTGTACCAGCAAGCAAAGGTTGCCAATGACATGCTGTTTGGAGATATCCTGGATTGCACTCCAGGTAATCAGAACAACTCAAAGAAGCAAACAAGCATCAGAAAAAGTGAATCTAAAAGAAGTAGCTTTGCTGTGAAAGTGTCTCATACCAAAAATAACGTTAGGTAAAGCCAACCTGAGAAGGAACCTTTTGTAGTCAAATCAACAAGTGACTTCCAAAGTCCCTGTCTTTCAGTTCTTAAAAAACAAACAGCCTTTGTTTTGGGTGTCCGATGGCAGGTCATATGTACAAGGACTGTAAGAAAAGGGCCTCTTGTCTAGATTATTCACTCAAGCTCCCAGCTATCTTGCACATTGTTAAGAAAGATGCTTTATCAAGAAACAACAGTGCAGATGACAGGTCACGAAGCACAAGTGCTCTTGTGTCCGCAGGGTGTAGAAGAGATGACCATACTGGACTGGGAACAGTGAGTGTATTCTTCCCATCATACCTGTGCAGATAAATCACAAGAAAGACACAAAGATAATCAAGACCTATGCTTTCCTAGATTAAGGAATGAAAGCAACTTTCTGTACTGAAGACTTGGTAAAGAAGTTGAATATTCATAGCAGAAAAACTGAGTTTCTGCTTCGCACTTTAGCGCGAAATCAGAAAGTGAATAGCTATGAACTTACCGATGTAGAGGTGTGCGGCTTAGAGGAGCAAGATTACATACAGCTGCCCAATGTGTATACTCAGCCAGATATACCTGCAAAAAAGTCCAACATCCCAGAGAAGAAAGATTTGGAAAAGTGATCTCACCTAAGTCGGGTCCATCTCCCAAAGCTTGAAGCAGAAGTTGGCCTCCTCATCAGTGTCAACGTTTACAAAGCCATGGAGCCATGGGAGATCATCAATAGCCAGAACGAGGGACCATATGCTGTGAAGACAGCTCTTGGTTGGGTCTTCAATGGGCCAATCAGCAAATGCATAGAAAATTAATCAGATGATGGCAAAAGACAAAGTTTGCTCATCAATCATATTTCTGTGATAAGCATTGAGACGAAGCACTACAATGCAGATTTTCCAGAATGTGATGACAGACGAGAACAGTCTCAACATGACAAGCAGTTCATGCACACGGTGACATCAGCACCACTTCTGGATGGTCACTTCTGCATCAAGTTGCCCTTGAAAGATGACAAGGTGAAGATGCCATGCAATCGTGGTATTGCTAAACAAAGGCCTAACTCTTTGAAGAGGAAGTTCAGTAGGAATATAGACTTCTTTCAAGAGTACAAGGCTTTTATGGACAACATACTGAAAAAAGCCTATGCAGCAAGGGTTCCAGAAGAACAGTTGAGTAACAGTGATGGAAGAGTATGGTTCATCCCACACCATGGGATGTACCATCTGAAAAAGAGGAAACTCAGAGTCGTCTTTGACTGTGCTGCAACTTACCAAGGTGTGTCGCTAAATGAACAGTTGTTGCAAGGGCCTGACCTAACTAACACCCTCATGGGAGTGTTGCTGATATTCAGACCGGAGTCTGTTGCCATGATGGCAGATATCGAGTCCATTTTCTACCAGGTGTGGATTCCAGACACAGATATGCTACACTTTCTCTGGTGGCCAGGCAGCAATCTGAATGTGGGAGCAGAAGAGTACAGAATGTGTGTGCATCTGTTCGGTGCATGGAACCTTTTATCCACCGTCAAACTAGCAAAAGTGGATTTGGACATGCCCAAATTGTACTTGCACCATGCGCTTCACACCGTGTTTCAAGGTTGGAGATGTCGTCCTCGTCGCAGATTCGGTACAGCCAAAAAACTACTGGATGTTAGGCAGAATCATGAGGGTGATGCCCGATTCCAAAGGTGTTGTCTGAAGTGCTGAAGTTCGGACGAATACTAGCATCATTCAAAATCCCATAACTAAACTTTGTTTATTGCAGGGAGAAGACTGAAGTTGTAGAGAAAGACTTGAGTAAACTAGACACACTTACCAAAGTGGATTGAAAACTGAATAAAATAGAAATTACCAGTTTTAGTCTGTGAAAGGTATTTAGTTGTTATTACTTACCAGTTAATGTTTATCTTTAAATACTTTACTGTGAAGGGAAGAAGATTCTTGCTAAAAGGCATTGAGAAATTGTTATAGTAAGAGTGTAAATGGCTTCAGTTTAAGTTTAAGTTGATAATTGTTTTGCTAAGTCCTAGTCAATTAGGGGCCAGGATATGTTGAAGCCATTTCTATGGAAGTAATAATACTTTGAGTTTATTTTGTATGAACTGAGAATGGAACGGGAATGTAGAAATTGGAATGTAAACAATTGACCAGTGATTTAGAATAATGTAATGTGATTAGCTGTTATAGTAAGTGTATAGTTTCCATCTCCTTAGTCAATTAATGAGTCAACTCCAGAAGTAATTTAAAAGTGAACATTTTCTTTACTTGTTCACTCTGTATTCCAGCACTTAGTATTTAAAATTATAAAATAAATATGGAATTAAACTGCCAATTATAGTTGTGTGTAGCTCATTTAGTAAGTCCACAGCACTTATTTCAGGGTTGTGGGTTTGATTACCATGAGTGACCAGTACAAAAAATGTGAAAAATATTTGATCTCACTACTATAAGTTAGTTTGGATAAGAATGTCTGCTAAATTATGAAAATGTGAATTATTGTATGCTTTTACATTTGAAGGTTCTTCAATATCAGATGAATAATTCAGAAATAACAGCATGATGTTTTTGAAATAGTCCCCCCATTGAGGAAAAAAAGGTATTTGTGCAATTTCCTTCCCAGCTGTTTCTTCGTAGGCAGGTGTGTTTGTTGAAACGGTTAGTACATGCACCACAGCAGTGCCTGTATGGGCTTGATGGGAGGCTACAACGAGCTGGAATACATTGCCAAATAAGGAATATGTTTCTGTGCAATACTTTCAGACTTAACTGTATATCTTGGGCTGTATATCTTCATGCCAATTTACCCATGAGCCCCTCTTGCGTTTTCAGCCACTATTTCCAACAAACGATCCACCCCCCACCAGCTCAAAGCCAATCATCAAACTCCTGGGGAACAGGGCGTGTTCAGGGATAGCCCCGACAGGGCTGGATAGCTGCCAATCACATCACCTGCCTCTTGGACTGGGCTATCCTCAAAATAATTTAATACGTTTTGATATTCCACTTTGCCACAATCAGTTAGCCAGACCACAATTGAAATGTTGTTGCAGGAACATTTTAATTCACTCGCTTATCTGGGCTGTTGCCCAGGGGCTTAAGCTGGCAACGGGCCCCATTCCATCCCCGACCTCCGATCAAAAATATTGATGTTTAATTTCATCAAGTTAGAGGCCCTGGATAAATGTTTTTTATATAATTAGGCGATTTCCCAGCTGCTTGTTGAGAGTTGTTCATATTTTTTACTGTAAAAAGTAATTGGTTGTCTCTGGCGCAGTCGGTTGGCCCTGAATCATAGTTGTAATTTGGCGTCCATCTTTGAACTCTCATTTGGAGCTCTGTGAGGGCAGCTCTGCCCAGCTTGTTGGGGTAAAATGTGCAGCCTGAATGGCTTGCCTAATTTATGACCAAATGTGGAAAAACTAATTGTGTTGCCTGTGTAAATGACAGCCCACACAGATCTGAACCAGGGTTACATGAGGATGGATAATAGAATGATGTGTGGTACAGAAAATAGGCCATTAAACAGACATCCATGGAGGCTTTTCTCTTTATGTTGACCCAGCCAGTGTAACTGAGTCACCCTTACTCTGCCTCAATGCAGGCCCTAGCTTTAACTGCAGCTGGTTATAGGGAAGATGGTTAGGCAATATGGTTGTTTGTCCACAGCTCTGCTGGGCAGTTTTGACGTCCAGACCACATACAAACACGTTGGGACACACTGGCACACACATCAAATAGACCACTCCCTGACTGCCCACACACACACATAGACACACACGTATTTAAATACATTTAAAACCAGATAAACCAACAGTCTATACAGCAATCTATACACACACACACACACACCCACACACACACACACGGGTGATGTGTTTTCTCATCATTCACATAGAGAAGTGTTCTGTGCAGAAGTCCTTATCCAGCAAACCAGACACTGCTGGTGGCCCAGTAATAACTCAACTTCAGAACCCAACCATTCAATCTGGCTCGTGTGTGTCAGTGTGTGTGTACATGTTGTTTTTTATTAATGGTTACATATCTCCTCAAACTGTGGTTACACCTGAAACATGTGAATAACGGGCACATCAAAATGTGTAGTGTTGAAGGAAGGCTCCAAAGTAAATATAAATGTTTAATAGAGTATTTAAAAATGTTACCCCAGATGATTTATGTAATCTAGAATGCAGTTTCTAACACTGAATCCGAGATCAGGCCAAAGTAAATTTCTGCCGCTTCTGCATCAGTTTGCAATTGAAATACTACAAGGTCCAGAATTCAAAGCGAACTTAATGCCCGCCCCTTAGCGCATAGCTTCTAGAGCGTAAAGGGCCTTATTAATTTGCTTTGGGGTAAGTGTTCGCTCTTTAACCCCACCGACGCTGACCTTCCGAAGAGCAACCCATGGCACTGCAGTTTGTGTTGTTGTTATATACACAGGAATAAAGAAGAAGTCATTGGCATGAAATAATTTCAGTTAGAAAAGCAACAACTATCAGCCTGCTAGCTAGCTCAAGTGCTATAGCTGTGTCAGAATGCGCTCTACCTAGTGGAGAGCAAGGCGTTGAATGCTGTTCATGGACAATTATTGAAAAATCCTCAGTAATACTCAATTGAGGGTTATACAAACTACCTAGCTCAAAATGGTACAAATTCTATGAGCAAATATTTAAAATTTTACATCCCGTTCATCCAAGAATTTATACAATCACAAGATGCTAAATTTGAGCTAATATGTTACCTCTAATTTAAATGAGTACTGGAAAGCCCCAGACAATGAATACTGTTGAACTACTTATGTGCCTAGCCAGTCATGACTACTCTAAAGAGACTTTCGTTCGCTATTTCCTACCGAGTCAACTCTAGGTACTACAACCTAACTAGCTCAAAATGGAGCAAACTGAGCACTATTGTGTGAGTCATTATTTTTAATTTTACGTCCCTTTCATCCAAGTTTAACAAGATGCTAATGTGTGCTAATTTGCTACTACCAATGCAATGCTACACTGAGGCAGGTGTCCGAGTTCCCCCAATGACAATGCCTGTCTTCACCTAGAGGATCTTCCAGTGACGTCCAATGTAACATTAGCCCTTTTACCATGTCAGTGGTAAATCAGTAAAAAATTCTCACCTAGGTAATCAAAAGTAATAACACCTACCTAGCTCAAAATGGTACAGATTGACCAGTACTCTGTGAGCCATTATAAAAAAGGTATGTTGCGTTCATCCAATTATTCACGAAAAAACAATTCCAGTTTAAAAAATTCTAACCAGCTCCTTACCTGTGCTAGTCTGGTCCGTCATCTGGCCCTGGCTTGTTTTTCCAGTTGATTTTCAAGATAATGAATACAACATTTCCAAAACACCTTGGTCCATATGAGCCTTGAAACTCGGTTTATCCAATAAACAGATGTACAGTAATCATATTTATGGCTGGAGATGGTTGAAAGCAAAAATTGAGCGCTGTCCCACTCTTTACTACAAATATTTTCTGTCTCTAGAGCCATTGCTGGTTAGTTTCCAAAACCACCACCAGTGCGAGTTTTTCATAGGTTCAGTAGTATGTTTCTGCACATCTGGAGGCGGCAGTTTTAGGATCCTAGTTCTAGGACCGCAGTATCAGGACCCTAGTTTTTTGTGTTGACGCTTGAAACCTACACATTAATAACCGTCCCATCTATAGACTTTTACTAATTTAGAGATTTTGTTAATTTAAATAAATTTTATAGACAGTGGAAAAATGTCCACTACGGATTAAAATGTCCAGATATTCAGTTGCGCTTCACTCTTCACTCAGTAGCATGTAAGTACATACTGATGGTACTGTTCATATATTTTAGATGGGCTTAACAGCAAGGTTTCAGAGTGGTTAAGGTTAGGGTAAGGGTTTTGGTAAGGTTTATGGATGTAATGATAGAAAGTAAACATCGCCTGTCTGTATCACGCTGCAATCTAGACTTGGTCAGCTGCTATAAGGTCTGTTTTGATATATACTAGGCTCATTTTACAGCCTCAGAGAAGGAAGAGAACAATCACTGTTATGTTAACAGAAATATCAGTAACAAAAGGGTTGTGCAAAAATAATTCACAAAAATACAAAAAACGAGGTTCCTGAAACTATAGGATTTTCTCCATACGCTTGACAATAGCTTTACCCAGTGGTCAATAACCATAGTAGCAGATTGATTAACCTAATAAGGTTTTGTCCTTTGCCGTATTACTTCCTAACTGTATGCTCAAACATGTATGGTTGGATATCGTCATTCAATAACACTTTATCAATGTGGAAATCGTCCAGGTCTTCGGGTATTTCATCCATTGTAGAAAGAAATATATCACTACGCCTGTTATTTTCTACATATTTAACGGAAGAATGTAATATGTAATTTATTCCCAACCTCACTAATTAAGTTTTATTCTCCAATCAACTCGATTCAGGCCAGACAAAGAAAAGATCAGGAACTCAACCGAACGCCTGAAATTAGCTGTAGTTTTCAAAATGTCCACCACTGACGTCACTGGCAGATAATTCTGAAACTTATGGTGGCCGATTTGGGAACTTCAGAACGCATTGAGAAGGTGTTTTCAGTGATTGTCATGTTAGAAATGATTTTTAGGGGTCTGGAGAGTCCCTTTAAGGTTAAGTATTAAGGTGAAGTTTAGGGTTAGTGTTATGGTTAAGTTTAGGGTTAAGGTAAGGTTTAGGGTTAAGTATGGATTTAGGTCAAAATCTGATTATGATGAACACTCCATTTCGATGCAATTTCTGGGTTTGTGTGTACTGTACCATGTATCATGTACTGTACACACACACACACACACACACACACACACACACACACACACACACACACACACACACACATACACACATATATATATATATATATATAGATATATATATATATATATAGATATATATATATATAAATATATATAGATATATATATATACATACACACATATACACTCACCTAAAGGATTATTAGGAACACCATACTAATACTGTGT
>JACXGM010010340.1:0-25000 GCA_016801145.1 Umbra pygmaea | reverse complement strand
AAACCAACTGGCAAGTTCTTCCATTTCATCTGTTGTGGGCTCAGTAGTCCAGTGTCTCTGGGCTCTGTCTGGCCCAGCTGTTGGCCTGGTGGCCCCCCACACCTCCTCACTCCTGACTCACACCACCTCCCCTGCACCCCCCCCCCAGGGGCTGTTGGTGCGCCTTTATCTTCTAAACATGCATCATTGGCACACATTTATTTTCTCTGTTAATGTGGATAGTTTTATTTTATTATATCCGTTCGGTGGTTCGATGGCGTGGGCTCCACTTGGATTATCAAGATCCATTTCGGATTGGAGAGACCCTGCTTACCTGATGGGATGAGACGTTTATTTTGTGCTCACATACTCCTCCTCGGTTTTTAGCTTGACAATACAAGCTCCCACACCAGCTCATTACATGGCCAGTGGGATTTAACTGAAATCTTGTTGCATTGACAGTTGGATTTTAACTGAAAGCTCTACGCCATGACAGTTGGACTTTAACTGAAAGCTCTGTCTGCTGACAGCTGGATTTTAAAGCACCGAAGAAGACTGCGGAATGACGTCCGATGAAGTGTCGCCTTCGTTGTCTGTTAGTGACACTGACTGCTTTTTTTCTCGCCTCATGTTGTTGTGTAATATTTACTGGTACAAAACACAGACATTGTTGTTATAAAGAAATATTATATGCTTAAATCTGTAATTCTAACTGCTGGCTTGTTTGATGTCCCAGGCAATAAGATCAGGAGCCATATTGGCGGTGGCTGACTAGATTTAGAAGACGGTGTAGAGAACTTATTTCCCAACTAGCACACAAGTTTTGACCAGTGTCATAAGGCAGCAGAATGTCGAACACACCCCTGAATAGTTCCCTGCTACTCAGGTTCATTCATGCTGTTAAGGGTCTTAATAATTGTCGGTCTAAACTAGATCACTTTGTAGGGAATAGACTGCCGTTTAGCCTGCAGCCAGTCCAGCACTCATTGATATCTCCTGGCTGTCCTGTACCTAGCATGTGTAGGGTAGCAAAATTCCAGGAACGTGGCGTAGTATCCCTGATTTTCCAGAAATTCTGATTACATGATTGCAAGTTGCCTGTTTGTTACCATTCGATTCGTAAAAAACAGATTTCAGGAAAACCAGGGTATTTAAATGAAGTTCCTGGAATTTTGCAACCTAAAGAAAATAGCTATTGATGTTCGGTTGCCACACCATGTCTGAATATTATGATGAATTATACTTAAAGCTCCAACAATCTCCTGTCATGATGTTAATGGATTGATGTACTTGTGGTGAATACAACAGTAGGTGTAGGGGAGCCAACCAGGGCAGGTGCTCTAGCTGCTTACAGACATGCCTCAGTGTCGGATGGTGGTAGTAGAATGCTGCAGACACGTACCAAATGGCAGCATTAGCTTAGCGCTTTGAAGTGGTTAGTGTAGATGAAATGGCAACCTGTCCCCTAAAGGTTTATGGTTGAACTAACTGGACTGACCGGTGTTTGGAGTTCAGGAACCATGAGCCTACAGGGTGCCCCTACGCTATGTGAGGGTGGGGGTGATTGGACGGCGCTCTTAGGAATACCAAGTATTTCAATTGTTCAACCTGGGACTTTCATGTTTTTAACAATCTACCCATAAACAGCTCAAGATCCTTTTGCCGGTCATGTTTCTGACAGGACAGTCACTAAGAACACCTCAGCGTCACTCGGCCACCGTAAGTTCTCCAAAGACCTGCGGTGACATCACTGCAACGTTTTTGAAAATATTAAATGTCAGTTTTGAAGCGAGTCGATCTTTGAATCGAGTTGATAGGAGAATAAAACAAGACAAATATCAGGTAGTTAACTAAACGCATCCCCTGAATCTAGATGTATTTTCAAAAAAGCTGCAGTGACGTCACTGCAGGTTTTTGGAAAACGTAGGGTGGCCAAGTTGGAAATTACCGAATGCGCTGAGAAGACATTTTTTGTGACTATCCTGTTGGAAGCATAACCGGCCCAATGATTCTGATCTGTTTAGGGCTCTGGAGTGTTCCATTGAGGAAAACGGTGCCATTTTGTTCAATACCTGACCGTAGGACGTGGCGTGGGCTCACCTAACTCACCTGTTTCCAGTCTACATGTTTCAAAGCTTCTACACAGCACATGTACCGTTTTCACTGCCCATTCTTCCACCCAACCTGTGTCGATTTAAGCTCACTGTTATCAACCACCTCTTATTTCCTTCTGTGTTTCAGTCTGCTTTCAATGGGGATAGGATGGGTTGTGGGCTTAACACAATTGTACTATTTCATTAGATCGTACTGGACTTTTACAGACAGTTCAGTGGGCTGTATTGTAAAATCCTGGCAGTAATGCTAGCTCTTACTGAGCGAGTTAATCTAAATCCTATAGCCACCAGTTAAGTTGAAACTTAAAGAGTTACAGGGGTGTTCTGGACCAGGTAATAAACCATATTGAATGGGCTGTGTTTGAATATGCATACTGTTTAAGTAGTGTCCTTTTGACCATGGTGTGGTTGTGAGGAGAGCACTACCTAAGAGGTATCTTTCAAGCAGTAGCTGTAGAAGACTGCCTGGTTGAGCATTCAAGTTCCTGCATGGGAAGTTTCTGTGTTTTTCAGCTTGTAAACCAAGAATATGTTTGGCTAAATATCTCTTTGATGTGTATTAATGAGAATTAATGCTGTATGATATTATGTAAGTATAAATTCTTCTGATCAGACATTTCTGGGCGTTTTGGAGCCATCCACACTTGTCCCACTTCAGAGCTGTTAAGGGTGTGTTTGAAGGCCACTCTTTCCAATTAAGTACACTGCTTTGGACCAGGACAGATTAGAGTTTCTGCTCAGAATGTGTCCACTATGTAGAGATGTTAGGGTGCATTTAGAACCCGTTCTTATGTGTTAGCAAAGGGGTGTTTCTGCATAGCATTGCTTACCACAACCTTTCTGCAGAAAAGGTTTTGAACTGAACAAAACTCAGGTAAACAAACTGTATGCACTTGGCGAGGGTATTGTCTGCGTTTCAAATTGCACTCCGTTACTTTTGTAGTGCACAACTTTTGACCGTATCTCTGTCGGACCTGGTCAGAACTAGTGCACTAAAGATGCTACGTGGTCCAATTTTGAACACATACCGTAACCTCACAAATGTTGTGCTTTTTGTTCTATTACCATGTATTGCTTTTCAACTAACTCGTGTAACTGGTTTTCACCGCCCAATCACAGAACTGCTTTTAAAAATAATAACTCTCCCTATGTTTCGAGCTTAAGCGAAGATTGGATTTGTCGATGGGATTTGGGAATTTTCCTGTTTCTAGTTTTGGAATTGCTGGTGAAGTTTTTCTTGTTGGGGAGTCCTGCTCAGGTTACAGTGGTGTTTCAGGTAACACACTCAGATTATTTTACACGGACTAAATGGCACCCTATTTTCTATGTAATGCACTATTTTGTGTCCAGGGCTCTGGTCTAAGCAATACATTGGAGTTTAGTGTGGCATTAATGACAGTCCAATGCTTTGTCTCTTCAAAATACATGATATGTATCTGTTGTACATTTTTGTCTTCAGACTTGTATCTAATGCATATAGGCTAGGCTACAATGTTATTATTATTATTTTGTGCAAGAAGACTTTAAATATCTTTAGTCTAATGGTAAATAGGTATTTGCACAAAGTGGCAAGAATGTGCCTCAGCGGTCAATACTTAAAACAAAAACAAATCTATTTCCTTGAATTAATTTTTTTCCAAATCAGGGGATTCTATACTGAACTCTTTAGGTGGGGTTGTTAATAGCTTGTTAAATTATACCAACTGCTGTAGTCCCCCATCTGTTTTGTCCATACCAGCCTATTCCCTGTATAGTAGCTAATGCATTATTTAGAGGAGTTTGCGTTGGGACACAACCCGTCTTTGCTCCAAATGACAGAGCCTTGTTCTGTTATTTCTCCACAGAATTGATGGCTGGTATAATTTTATCTTTAAAGATGTGTCTTAACTTCACTTGGTGATTCCCGTAAATCTCACTAGAACATTTCCTCACATCTATGTAACTTGTCTTCCTTCTGACTCTCTGGGCCGGTCCAGAAACCATACTCCCTAGGTTGAGCACTTTGCTTGAATTTTTGCCGGTACTCTTTCTGAGTACTTTTACAGTTTATATTTTGGTGTAAGAGCTCCACAATAACACTTAAAATTTCATATTTGATAAGCGCAACAGCAGCTCAAACGGTAGAACGTCATACGTGTGCTGGTTCTCCACTCCAGTTCAAGACAAGCCTTGGCTGCTAGAGACTGGAGATACGTGAGTAGAACTCGAGAACTAGGATAGATTCACTTCAATGATAATACCTACCTTACAGATGAGACAGCTTCCTCTGGTATCAGCAAAATCCTATCATAGGCTTGGTAGCAGCAATATTGTTGCTTGCTCAAGGGCAGATGTCACAGGGCAGTCCTCAACAGTTCTCAAATAGGATTTAGTTATTGGGTGGTAGGTATGGATGATGGGTGTGTTAGAACATTCACTCTGGGTAGAGTCAGTGCTGTGGTTCATGCTGTGATTATTAGGTTTGCACGCATCTCTATAACTGGACAGTGTTTTATGAAGAAACAAATGGTTCATCTATCTTCTAGACCAATTGTAAATTCATCGTTTTCCTTTCACAAACAAATGGTGGAAGGATTGTCAAGTTTTGCACCGTTGGCATGCTTTTGATTTTGGTTCTTATTTTTTATTTTATTTTCCATTTAAAGATGCATTTTGACCATGTACAGTAATTTGTAAACTTGCATCAAGTTTATGAATAAAGAATTTTAAGATTATTGGTGAATAATTTTAACTTTATTCCACAGGTTTCAAACTCATTTCATGTAGCGCTTGTCAAGATCTGCTGGTTTTTACACCCGCGCTGTCTAATTTAGGAATTGTCTAATTTATTTAGTGCATTCACCTGATTGTTTTGTTCTAAGTTAGCTAATTGATTAAAACACACACCAACAGCCAAAACTAGGACAACCAGGCACCAGTTTGACACCACTGCTTTATTTGATTTATCAAGTTTGTTTTTTATTTGTGTTTTTTGCAATTTTAGAATTTGTCTGTTCAAGAATGTGCCTTCATTAATTACTGTTAAATTCACCAAAACCAAAACACCACAAGTGTGGCTGCTGTTTAACTAGTGTACTAACATTTACTGAGTGTGAATGGCACGAAATACGGGTCTAAAGTGGTTTTAAGTGTGTTGTGAAACAACCTATGCTTTCATTAAAGGCACAACCACCAGGGACAAAACAAAATGAAACCTAAAAAAATAAGAGTGCAGGAAAGAAGAAAATATAATCACAATTACATCAGGAATATACACTTCTCAAATTCTTCAACACTCATCACACATCTGGTCTTGATGACTGAAACATATTAAAGATAATTCTTTACTGTACATTGTGTAATTTGTTGTGAACAAAAGTATGTAACAATGGTCAATGGAAACTAAAATCACACAACTGAGGGCTGGATTCAAACTCGCACCAAAAATCAATATAAACAATTGAAATCACAGGCTTTTCCAACTTCTGTGAATTTAATCACAGCAACTCATTTGACTCAGTAGTGTGTATGGGTCCCACGTGCCTGTATGCACTCCCGGCAACATCTGGGCATGCTCCTGATGAGAGGGTGTCCTAGGGGATCTCCTCCCAGACCTGGATCTGGGCAGCATTGAGCTCCTGGGCAGCATTGAGCTCCTGGACAGTCTGTGGCGCTACTTGGTGGCATTGGATGCACCGATACATAACGTCCCAGATGTTCTCAATTAGAATCAGGTCTTGGGAATGTGAGAGGCAGTCAATGGCATCAATGCCATCGTCATCCAGGAACCGTCTACACACTCTGGCCACATGAGGTTGGGTATTGTCCTGCACCAGGAGGAACCCAACGCCCATCGCACCAGTGTAAGGTCTGATGATGGGTCGGAGGATTTCATCCTGGTACCGAACAGCAGTCAGCGTACCTTTGGCTAGTGTGTGGAGGTCTGTGCTAATCTTGCCCAGGATATGCCTCCCCAGACCATCACTGACCCGCCGCCAAACCATTCATGCTGGATGATGTTGCAGGCAGCATAGCATTCACCACGGCATCTCCAGACTCGCATATGTCACATGCTCATTGTGAACCTGCTCTCATCTTTGAAGAGAATGGTGCACCAATGGCGGACCTGCAAATTCTGGTGTTCTTGCGAATGCCAATCAAGCTGTACAGTGCTGTGCTGTGACCACAGGTCCTACCAAAGGATGTTGGACCCTCATGCCACCCTTGTTTTTTGACAGTTTGCTCAGAAACATGCACACCAGTAGCCCACTGGAGGTCATTTTGTAGAGCTCTAGCAATCCTCTTCCTCACACAATAGAGAAGATACCGGTCCTGCTGCTGGGTTGATGCCCTTCTACGGTCCTGGTATCTCTTCCAGGTTCTTGAGACTGTACTGAGAGACACAGCAAACCTTGCGATGGAACATGGATGTGCCATCCTGGAGGAGCTGGACTACCTGTGCAAACTGAATAGGCTGCAGGTACCGCCTCATGATACCAGTAGTAAAAAGAACAATAGCAAAATGCAAAACTAATCCCTCAGCCAGGAAGGATAACGAGAGCGCAAATTTTCTGTTTCAGTACAGGGACTACTTGTCTTGACTACCTGCTCTCTCTCACCTGGTGCTTGCTCTCTCTCACCTGGTGCTTGCTCTCTCTCACCTGGTGCTTGCTCTCTCTCACCTGGTGCTTGCTCTCTCTCACCTGGTGCTTGCTCTCTCCATCCATGGCTGCTTTTATGTGCAATAAAATTTATCTATTTTACTGATACTTTTCTCCATAATTACAATTTAAATGTAACTGTTTTTTTTTACTTGATTCTCTTAATTTGTTTATTTTTCTTGTTTTGTTAAACAAGATGTTTGTAATGATGTGCATGTTGTGCATGTGCAGTCTTTACGCTTCCCCAAACGTGCTGCAGGCAGGGTCGTTTCTAGCACCGGGGCTGACACGTTCCCCTGGCAACACTATATTATGTCGGCAACACAAACTCAGATTTTTTCATTTCATAATAATAGCGCTCATTTTAATTCATTGCAATAATCATTATGAATTTATTACAAAGCTAGTGAATCGTAACCAAATGCAATTGTATTGTGTGTCAAGAAACAATAAGAGTATGTGATAAAAACATTTAACAGGAGACAATAGCTGTCTCTCCTTCCCTACAGTACAATAGCTGTCTCTCCTTTCCTACAGGACAATACAGTTGTATGAAAACGTTTTGGCACCCCTGATAATTTCCATGATTTTCATTTACAAATAGTTGTGTGGATGGATAAACAATTTAATTTGATAGATCAAATAACTGAAGGACACAGTAATATTTCGGTAGTGAAATTAGGTTCATTGGATTAACAGAAAATGTGCAATATGCATCCAACAAAAATAGACAGGTGCATAAAACCCTTGTCATTTTGTTGATTTGAATACCTGTAACTACATATCACTGATTAATTGGAACATACAATTGGTTTGGTGAGCTCATTAAGCCTTGAACTTCATAGACAGGTGCATTCAATCATGAGAAAAAGGTATTTAAAGTGACCAATTGCAAGTTGTTGTTCTCTTTGACTCACTTCTGAAGAGTGGCAACATGGGGGCCTCAAAACAACTCTCAAATGACCTGAAAACAAAGATTGTTCAACATTATGGTTTAGGGGAAGGCTACAAAAAGCTATTGCAGAGATTTAAGCTGTCGGTGTCCACTGTGAGGAAATGGAAGACCACAGGCACAGTTCTTAAGGCCAGAAGTGGCAGGCCAAGTATAATATTACAGAGGTGAAAGATGGTGAAAATGGTCAAACAGACCACCTCCAAAGACATACAACATCATCTTTCTGCAGATGGTGTCACTGTGCATCGTTCAACAATTCACCACACTTTGGACAAGGAGAAGCTGTATGGGAGAGTATGCAGAATAAGCCTTTTCTGCACACATGCCCCAAACTTTAGGTATGCAAACGCTGATTTGGACAAGCCAGTTTCATTTTGAAAGAAGGTGCTGTGGACTGATGAAACAAATATGAGTTATTTGGTCATAACAAGGGGCGTTATGCATGGCAGTAAAAGAACACAGCGTTCCAAGACTAACACTTGCTACCCATAGTAAAATTTGGTGGAGGTTCCATCATGCTGTGGGGCTGTGTGGCCAGTGCTGGTATTGGGAATCTTGTTGATGTTGAGGGTCGCATGGATTCCACTCAATATCCCTTACCCGAACAAGGTCTGTTTAAAGCTACAGTCATGATCAGTGACAGTGCTCCATACATTCATACTTCACGTAATTGCTTTTCTCAAATGTTTTTATTTCACGTAATTAGGTTTTAGAATTTATTTTGCTCAAACTCTAATTCATGTGATTTAGTGCTGCTTTGGGGAAACTTTGTTGTGGGATGTGTTGCCTTTGAACCTGTGTGAGGTTTATTGAACTCAGCATTTATCTAACATCTAAGACATGTTGCTCAACTACTACTATGATGCTAAAGGTCAAAGTCACATATACAAAATGTAGGTGGTTACGTTTTACTACTAGTTTACCAATCACAGCATATCTGCTGCCAATAGTCAAGCAAAATATTAGCACTGGGCTTCCTGTCCAGTGTAAATAAACCCTTTGTTTACTATATTAAGCCTTTATTTTATTTAATCTTCATGTTAACCAGGTGAGCGGATTGAGAATCATTTGGCATTAACAATGACCAACTGGTCATAACAATTGCCAGGCAACACCCATTTACACAAAAACAATAAAACTACTCTATATAAACTGGAATAGGCAAAAGGTCGATAGATGATGTTATATGAGATGACATACAGAAGATGCGTAAGGTGTGTAGGTAATTACCATATAACCTGTCATACCGTACTGTATGTACAGTTGGGTAAGATGCTCAGCAAGTACAAAAGCAGCTCAGACAGCTCAAACCTTTATTTACATCTACATTTTAGTCAAATAGCAGATACTCTTATCTAGAGTGACTTACAGTGAACACAGGGAGAACTCCCTGTAAAGTACCTTGCTCAAGGACATGGCAAAATAGGCACAGCTGGGAATCGAACTTGCAACCTTTTCCACTGCCAGTCTAACTCCCTAATTAAATAACAGATTTGTCTTGGTTTAATGAACTGTGGCACTGAACACTTTCACATAACCAAGCAAGGGAGTTTTGTGCCAAAGATAAGTGTGTGATCTCACATGTCAGAACTTTGTTGAACTTTAGACATGGCACGCATCCTAAATGGAACCTCAGTCCCTACGTAGTGAAATGTACTATTGTGGTCTCAACCATGGTCTCACAGAGATTAGGTGTAAGCCGAGACTCAAAAGCAGTGTTATGCTAACAACAGCACACTACTGTTGAAAAGGAGAGAGAGAGGTGGAGTCTAGAGTATGTAATTTGATTTTTATTAAAGATCTAAACGGCCACATAAACGTGTTGAACCTGTATTGACTCAGATTTGAATTCACCTCAAGTAGCGACCAGCAGTTGGAGAAACAAACACGATAATTAGATAAAGGGCTTTTGGTAAGTTTATAATTAGTTTTGAGATTACTGTACATAGATATTACTATGATAATGTGTTGTAAAAGTTTATAACTTATTCAAACAATTTCTCTATTTAATTTGGGGTCTTTTATAATACGTTTATAATGGAGGAATTGCAGGAATATAGTTGTATAATTAGTCAAAATTGTTTGTGATTAAAGTATTACTTTGCACATCTACATTTTCCTGCAATACATATACTCAACAGTACAATGATTTATAGATTATGGATTAATATTTGGTTTATTCCAACCAAATCGGAACAGCAGCACATATATACAGACAGACAAATATTTTGCATAGTCTGGGCAGGCTAGAGATATGGTGTGTGTGTTTGTGCTATAATTAAAGAAAATGTTAAATGGATTACATTCTTTGGAAAACATGTGCTGGATTTCACTGGTTCTGGATTCCAGGCTCTCTTATTTGTGTTTCATTTCCAAAGAATTTGCAAACCAAAATCAGATGTATTTATTTATCCAATAAGACATGAATGGCTGTAGTAGGGCTATGGGGCAGCAAGGTACCCTAATGGTTAGGGTGTCTGTAAGGATAATTGTTTGAATGTATGACTGCCAATGTTAACTTTTATTCTATTTTAACAGGCAAGTTGAATGAGAGCAGCTTCTTATTTAGAGCAACGGCCTGGGAGAAGTGGGGGAAGGGAAGGGGTTGTAGGAGACAATTGAAAGACAGAGGTGATTAGGTTGCCATAAGGCCAGATTGGAAATTAGTTCAGAACACTGACCTTAACACCCCTACGAATAGTGCCATAAGATCTTTAGTGACCAATGAGAGGACATCTAATAATGTCCCATCTGAAAGATGTCACCCTATGCAGCGCAGATGCCCCATCACTGCCCTGGGGGATTGGGAATTATCTTTAGAGTAGAGGGAAAGTGCCCCCTACTGGCCCTCCAAAACCACTTCTAGCAGCGTTGGCCTCCCATCCAAGGACTAACCAGGCCTGACCCTGCTAGCTTTAGAAGCAAACCAGCAGTGCAATACAGGGAGGGCTCTATGCTGCTTGTTACACATGGTCTGCCATTGTGAGGATGACCAGCAGTCCTTCCTGTAGCGCTGTCCTTCCTGTAGCGCTGTCTTCCTGTAGCCCTGTCTTCCTGTAGCCCTGTCCATCCTGTAGCGCTGTCCATCCTGTAGCGCTGTCCTTCCTGTAGCGCTGTCCTTCCTTTAGCGCTGTCTTCCTGTAGTGCTGTCCTTCCTTTAGCGCTGTCTTCCTGTAGTGCTGTCCTTCCTGTAGCGCTGTCCTTCCTTTAGCGCTGTCCTTCCTGTAGTGCTGTCCTTCCTTTAGCGCTGTCCTTCCTTTAGCGCTGTCTTCCTGTAGCGCTGTCCTTCCTGTAGCGCTGTCCTTCCTGTAGCGCGGTCCTTCCTGTAGCACTGTCTTCCTGTAGCGCTGTCCTTCCTGTAGCGCTGTCCTTCCTGTAGCGCTGTCCTTCCTGTAGCGCTGTCCTTCCTGTAGCACTGTCCTTCCCGTAGCACTGTCTTCCTGTAGCGCTGTCTTCCTGAAGTGCTGTCTTCCTGTAGCACTGTCCTTTCTGTACTGCTGTCCTTCCTGTAGCACTGTCTTCCTGTAGCACCGTCTTCCTGTAGCGCTGTCTTCCTGTAGCGCTGTCCTTTCTGTAGCTCTGTCCTTCTTGTAGCGCTGTCCGTACTGCTGTCCTTCCTGTACTTCTGTCCTTCCTGTAGTGCTGTCTTCCTGTAGTGCTGTCTGAGGCGTCTCACAGTCCTCATGCCTCCTTGCAGCATGCCTAAGGCACGTTCACACAGACCCCTACTGGCCTTCCAACACCATTTCCAGGAGCATTGGTCTCCCATCCAGGGACTAACCAGGCTAGACCCTGCTTAGCTTTAGAAGAAAACCAGTGGTGGAATACAGAATGCTACGCTGCTGGCATATGTATATAAACCTCTGTCGTCTATGAACAGGACAGTTAACCCTAATGTACCACAAACCAAAGGTGTATTTTTACCTTTATAAACCACACAATATCATGATAATATTAAACACCATTTTACTGTTGTAACATTGTTGAGGAAGGAGATGTCAGGAGGCAGATGTGAAGATAAAGGCTTTAATGAGCAATAACGAAAACTGACAAAAGTAAATGGACTACAATGAGTCAAATGTTATTTCTGAGTAACTTTAGGCAATTGCCTGGTATTAACATGCCAGAACAATAAAATATCTGCCTGTTCAATAACACTACATATACTGCAATAAACATACATTAAATAAAACATGGGACAGGTGACAACACAAATACAGAAACTTAAAGACATGTACTGATGAGATAAAGATTACCAGCTGTGTATTGTTGGTACAAAGACAAGATGATCTATTGGATGATGATGATGTCATAGTTAATTATCGTTTGAAACAGCACAGGATACAGATCAATCTTTAAAGGGCACTGATTAACCCTCTGCCACCGCTGGAGCTGTGACAACTGTATTTGTAACCAGGTCTGACCATATAATTATGCATAATTATCAATCCAACTCATTTGGACCCAGTAGAATAATGCAGCATTGGATTAGGGAGACAGTATTATGCATTAGCCTATTTTCTTTGGGGTTTACCAATTAAAAATATTAATGAAAATTCTTAAATCTCTTACAGTATTTGACATACAGAAATATTCTGAATTTGGAGCCTATATAATATTTGTAGTTATATACTATACAATTGAATTACCTAGGAGATTAGTTTAAAGCTGCAGTGCGGAACTTTTACACAAACAAACGTCTGTTACATTCCAGCTCTTGCCAGACCAGTTCATACAATGCTGAATAAAAGCCTATTGCCCCCAGGTCGATCGCTCTGTATTTGGCCGTTTTTAAATTTGGTATCTGGTGCGAGATTCCTGAGCTGGCGCACCAGTTCTGATGCCTTTTACGACACCCAGCAATTATTGGTTTTCCAAAGCGGAATAGGGGAGCAACTGTTGTGAAGAAGGGAGTTGGCTTACATTACAGGAAGAGCATGCTGTAAAATGCTGCAGAAAAACACAAGAACATTTTCTGATGCTCCAGATGAAAAAGTAACTTGGTGTTCAAATGAAGGATTACAGTCTAATAAAGAAAGCCATCTATGCGTAGTCATACAGCGCATCCGGGAGGTATTCACAGCGCTTTTTCATTCGGGCCATAGAGTTCAATCTTTGTTTCATAAGACCAGAGAAGTTTGTTTCTCATGGTCTGGATGGCCTTCATGTTTTTAGGGTGATGTGCAGTGTCATTACTCCAAACATGGTGTGTATTATGTTCTCCCAGTAGTTCACTGGCTTTTCCAAATATTGTGCTGCAAACTTTAAACGAGCTTCAACATGCTTTTTTTAGCAATGGAGTCTTGCGTAATGAGTGTGCATACAGGCCATGGCGGTAGAATGCATTACTTTTCTTTGAGACAACAGTACCGGCTATTTGCAGGTCTTTTTGAAGCTCTCCACAAGTGGTCCTTGGCTCTTGGACAACTCTTCTGATTATTATTTTCGCTCCTCTGTCAGAAATCTTGCGAGGAGCACCTGGTCGAGGCAAATTTATGGTGTAATGATTGTCTTTCCACTTCTGTATTAGTATTATGGCCCCAAAAGTCCTCACTGGAACATTCAGAAGCTTAGAAATGCACCTATAACTAATGCCATCATGATGTTTTGCAACAATTAGGTTGCAAAGGTCTTGAGACAGCTCTTTGCTTTTACCCATCATGAGATTTGTCTTGTGTGACACCTTGGCAATGAGGCCCCCTCTCTTCCAGGGCCCCCTGAATCATTATCACCTTTCCCCCTTTGACTCCACCGCAGCTGTGAACATTCAAATTAAAGCTACATGAGTTCAGTCAAGTTACCTCTTCTCATTAACTAAGGCTTTTGCCCACCGATATAGGCTGTCATGTATGATGAAAGTGTGTAGTTGTCCTATGTGCTATCATATAACCTATATCCTACATTTTTTTAGGCCTGTTGTCTTGATTTGCTGGTGTCAGCATATTGAAAATGCTATTTGATCTTGAAAGTAACAGTCGTAATTAAATTCTGATAAGTAAAAAAAGGAAATGGTTTTGGAAATCATTACTACTGCTGATTTTCATAACTATCCTGTTTGAATAATGAACGAAGCTCTCATCAATAATTGCTTGTTAAAGCAAGTATCTAATCAGCCGATCTGGACACCAGCATATCAAATAGTAAAACCAGAGACACTGATGTAGTGGTAGCAATTTTTTCCAGAACAGTACAGCTCTGGAAGAATTTAAGATACCACTGCACAATCTATTGCTCTGGTTTTCTACTGATAGTGTTTGGGTAAAATTAACATTTTTGTTTTAGTTAATTAACTACTGACAACATTTCTCCAAAATTCTAAATGAAATTTTACAATTTCAGTTGTGTCTATATTTTTGTTCAGTGACGTAAATTTTTATGTATTTTCCAGTGAAGGATTCACCATGGTTGTGTGGCTGTATCACCTAACCGTGATTTCAATGGCTGTACTGCTCTTCACTCTGTCCAATCGGGTCAATGGGGGTAAAATTCTGGTTTACCCATTGGATGGAAGCCACTGGGTCAATATGAAAGTCATCGTTGAAGAGCTGCATTCTAAAGGCCATGACATCACGGTGGTGCGAGCGTCCAACAGTTGGTATATCAAAGAGAATTCCAATCACTACACTTCCATTACCATCCCCAACACTGGTGGATTTGACGAAAATTTCTTTAGTGAATATATATTGGGTAAAGAACTGAAGACGCAAAGGGAACACGGGAAAGGAATTTGGACCACATTCACACTTCATTCTTTAATCAGGGATTCTTTATTTGTGTTCCATAATAACATGGTTGAGGTGATCACTCGGATCCTTGAAGATGACGAACTGATGCTGTTTCTCCAGGAGGCCAAGTTTGACTTGGTTCTGACAGATCCTAGTGTTGGAGGAGGAACAATCTTAGCACGCCGCCTCGGTCTTCCTCTGGTGCACAATGTCAGATGGACCATTCAAGGGGAAGCGCATCTGTTCCTTGCCCCCTCGCCTCTCTCATACATCCCCTACACAGCTACAGAGTTCACAGACAAGATGACATTCCCCCAGAGGGTCATCAACGTCTTCGCTTACATTGTGGGAGTTCAAACCATGGCTTCTATGATAGTATCCACCTACAAAGCAGTGGTCCAGCATCACTTCGGCCCTGATGTGGACTTCAGAACCTTCTTCCTGGAAGCAGATATATGGCTCATGAGAACAGACTTTGTCTTTGACTTTCCAAGGCCCACCATGCCGAACATGGTCTACATCTCTGGATTCCAGTGTAAACCACCTAAGCCACTTCCACAAGACCTGGAGGACTTTCTCCAAAGCTCTGGAGAGCACGGTGTCGTCATGATGTCTCTGGGGACTTTAGTTTCAAAGCTCCCTGAAGATATTGCAGATGAGATAGCTGCTGCATTCGCCCAACTGCCCCAGAAAGTCATCTGGAGGTATGTAGAGATTTATTAACACTGAACAGGTCAGACTATTTAAAAGTCTGCAAGTATGCATTTCCCTTATGGTTCTCTTGTGATCATCAGGTACACCGGACCGCCACCGTCCACCCTGGGAAACAACACCCTGCTGGTGGATTGGCTTCCCCAGAACGACCTCCTAGGACACCCCAAGACTAGGGCCTTCGTAGCCCATGGAGGAACCAATGGAGTCCAGGAAGCCATTTACCATGGTGTCCCCCTGGTCGGTCTCCCTCTCGCTTTCGACCAGCCTGACAATCTCTCCAAGCTGAAGGCCCGTGGGGCAGCTACCGTAGTGGACATCGTTACCCTGGACAAAGGAGTCTTCTTGGAGGCCCTGACAAATGTGTTATACAAGCCGTCTTACAGGGAGAACATGCAGAGATTGTCTCGGCTGCACAGAGACCAACCCGTGAAGCCCCTGGACACGGCAGTCTTCTGGATAGAGTTTGTAATGAGGCATAAAGGAGCACGTCATCTGCGGTCAGAGTCTTATAAGATGTCCTGGATTGTCTACCACTCGGTCGATGTGATAGCGACTCTTTTAGCTTGTGTGTTGATCATAGCAGTATTTGGCCTAGCGGTCATACGATGTGTTTGCCGCAAAGTGTTTTGTAAGCAGAAAGCAAAACGTGAATGAAAAAGTGTTGTTTTGACATGTTTTTAAGATATTATGTATTATTTCTATTCATATATCATTGATCAATCATTAAATTATGATTAATACAAGTAGTGTACTATACACTCACCTAAAGGATTATTAGGAACACCATACTAATACTGTGTTTGACCCCCTTTCGCCTTAAAAACTGCCTTAATTCTACATGGCATTGATTCAACAAGGTGTTGAAAGCATTCTTTAGAAATGTTGGCACATATTGATAGGACAGCATCTTGCAGTTGATGGACATTTGTGGGATGCACATCCAGGGCACGAAGCTCCCGTTCCACCACATCCCAAAGATGCTCTATTGGGTTGAGATCTGGTGACTGTGGGGGCCATTTTAGTACAGTGAACTCATTGTCATGTTCAAGAAACCAATTTAATTTGAAATGATTAGAGCATTGTGACATGGTGCATTACCCTGCTGGAAGTTGCCGTCAGAGGATGGGTACATGGTGGCCATAAAGGGATGGACACGGTCAGAAACAATGCTCCGGTAGGCCGTGGCATTCAAACAATGCCCAATAGGCACTAAGGGGCCTAAAGGTTGCCAAGAAAATATCCCCCAAACCATTACACCACCACCAGCCTGCACAGTGGTAACAAGGCATGATGGATCCATGTTCTCATTCTCTTTATGCCAAATTCTAACTTTACCATCTGAATGTCTCAACAGAAATCGAGACTCATCAGACCAGGCAACATTTTTCCAGTATTCAACTGTCCAATTTTGGTGTGCTCTTGCCAATTGTAGCCTCTTTTTCCTATTTGTAGTGGAGAAGAGTGGTACCCGGTGGGGTCTTCTGCTGTTGTAGCCCATCCGGATCAAGGTTGAGCGGGTTGTGGCTTCACAAATGCTTTGCTGCATACCTCTGTTGTAACGAGTGGTTATTTCAGTCAAAGTTGCCCTTCTATCAGCTTGAAGCAGTCGGTCCATTGTCCTCTGACCTCTAGAATCAACAAGGCATTTTCGCCCACAGGACTGCCGCATACTGGATGTTTTTCCCTTTTCACACCATTCTTAGTAAACCCTAGAAATGGTTGTGCGTGAAAATCCCAGTAACTGAGCAGATTGTGAAATACTCAGACCTGCCCATCTGGCACCAACAACCATGCCACGCTCAAAATTGCTTAAATCACCTTTCGTTCCCATTCTGACATTCAGTTTGGAGTTCAGGAGATTGTCTTGACCAGGACCACACCCCTAAATGCATTGACGCAACTGCCATGTGATTGGTTGAGTACAACATTGCATTAAGGAGAAATTGAACGGGTGTTCCTAATAATCCTTTAGTGAGTGTACATTAATTTAATAAATACGTGATGTCATGTAAGAAGTCATGTAACTTTCCATTCATTTGTACTGGCGTGCCGAATTTCAATTTCTGAATATAAAAATAACAATTTTTCCCATAGTATGCATTTCTGTTGTAAAATGTAGATTCTGCTATGCTAATTTTGTTGAAGTTAAAGTTTCCAACTTCTATATCTTATATATAGGTCTTATAGCTAGGTCTTAAAATTCACTAGTCCTAAAACACTTTTTAAATTACATAGTACGGGTTTAACTTAGGATACAAGTGACAAAAAACTATTACCTCATTGTGTTCTTTTTTTTCAAATTGACAATTTCAAGTTTTGTTTGTGTTATCTGTAATACCTCAGAGATTGAAGTTCTTATTAAGCTATGTTATTAACAGTCAACATTATTTAAAACAAAACACTTTTGCTTACATGATATAGCATGAGGAACTGACGCTTTTTGGCAAGGTGATTTCATATCATATTTGGATGATGCTCAGATCTTCTTTAAAAAGACCCTGGACTTTACCCAGATGGTGGACTGCTTTTGTGGACTCTTTAATATTATCTTCCTTTGTATGATTACTTTGTATAGATTGCTAACATCCCAAGAAAGACAACAGTGATAGCTAAATATCATAGAATAGCATGAATAGAATAACATTCACAAGACCTACAGACATTATTTAGCATGACAATGACAGTGAAAGAGCTGGGAAGACCTTCTATATGTTTAATCTTTATTTTACCAGGCAAGTCAAATAACAACATTCTGATTAACACTAATGTTTAAGGGAATTGGTTTTGGGATTTTATAAAAAGGCACAGAAAACATAAATGGAGACAAATGGAAACAACCCAGTACTAAGAAGAGAGATTAGATTTAAACACATTGGTAAACAACACAAACAGCTCTGGATCCAGGCTAGGTGTATTCTGTCCTGTTCATTCATTCAGCGTCTCCTATTCTGCAGGTTGAAGACCTCCAGGGTGCTCTCCCAGTAAACCCTAGCCAGGATGCAATGTCCCTCTTCTCAGATATCAGTCCTTGCACTACAGTATTTCATCAAAAAGACCCCAAATCCACCAATCAGGTGACAGTGTCTGTATGAACCAATCAAAAACCCAGATGACATTTCATGCACACAGCACCAGATCTGTTCCATGTCAAATGGCCTGTGCAAGCACCAATATTGACCCCCTAAGCCTTCCTAACCTACTGGGCCCAATGCCTAACAGACCGAAGGGAAACAGACTTAGCCGTTACTTTGTGCCAAATCTGCCTGACGATGTCCTGGCCAAACCCAGGACAGCAAGGCGCAAGGCAGGAGACACGGACAAAACGACTGACAGTAAGAGGCGACTGTGGTTTACTGTGAAGTTACCAGAGCGGGCATCTGTCTGATTTTTTATTCAGTCCAGCAAAGTCAACTATGTTTAATCAACTCAACATTTAAATTAATGCTCATTAATTTCCAATACATTCTGTATGGAATGAATTGATATTTAATGGACCTCTATGTTGGTCTGAAAAAATTCCCCACAGAATTTGCCTTAATTTGGTGTAGTGGTGTAAGCTAAGCAACAAAACACGTGCAATCACTGACATGGTTTTGATCCCTGGCTCGGCTTGTTTTTTCTGTGTCACTCCTCTCTGTGTCCCTCTACATACCTGTCACCTTAGCCTCTGCTTCCTACTGTCCAGTCAATAAAATAATTGTAGAGTTCGGAGATGCTGTGGGTCAATCATCCTTTTCAGTGAAAGGTGCACATCTATGGAACACCATGCCTGTGGATTGAAGGTTGCAACCAGAACTCATAGTTTTCTCTACAAAGCTGAAACAATGGCTGAAATCATTACAGTGATGTGAACATTGAGTCTTATCTAGATTAGTTAGGTTATTTTATGTTTGTGACGTTGCTTGTGAAGTTGATGTGTTTTGGTATGTCAATATGCCATTGTGGATTGTGCGGGTACAACATAAAACACACAATTACCTGTATATATAGTATATAGATATATTTGTATCTGTTCTGCTCCTTGTGATGATTTGTGTTTCTTTAATCTTGATTTTATGTAAAAACCAGGGACGTGGGCTGCAAACTAGCTTTACGCTATATGCCCTATTTACACGGCATCGGTTGTCTGTGTATAACAATGCCTAGTGTCTTGTCCCTGTTAAATAAATAAACAAAAAATAAAAATAAATAAATAAAGATATCCACCCCCCAAAAGAATTTCACCAGATGACAATTTTCCATGATTGCTACACTATAGGGTCTCAAGCGTTAGAGAAATGGCCGACAGTGCTCCAGGTCATCTGCTAGGCCTTCCATACCCTGAGAAGGAGGATGACGCTATTCAGCACTACAAAGACTGAGCATCTTTGGACCCTGGAGAAGCTCTTGGGATGGGTGAGGCAGATGGACAGCCTGAAGAGACACCACAAGGGGCCAAAACAGGACCAAATTGTTAAACTTGAACCTTAATTTAACCGAGGGCCGTTTAAGGGCAAATCTGAGATTCAAAACACAGATTGGTCCAAAATATATACCAGCTGTTTCCCAAACCTGTTTCTAGAATCCCAGGTTCCTGACACATTTACAATTCACACATAACACTGCAATAAGCACTACATAAGCAGCTCACTTATCATCATTACCTGCCAGTGTGCAATAAGCTATCTTTCTGTGTTCACAGCACTTGCTTTGCCAGTGATGGCATTATCTGACCAGTCTGCTTTAAAAAATGTGAAACGTTGCAATACTTCACTTAGTGAAATGTAAAAATTGGAAAATGTTTTGCCATTTTTTGTATTTTTTTTGGAAAATAAATGATGGCTTAGCTATTGATATCCAAACAAGTTAACCAAAATTCATTTTTTTATTGATTGTTATACCTTACATACACGTGTTGGCAAGGTGGTGTAGAGGTTAGGGCATTTGGGTAGTATCTGAAAGGTCCTTGGTTCTAAACTTCTAACCGCCAAGGCTAAAGCTCTGTTGTTCTGTCCCCGAGCAAGATATTTAACCTTACAGATTCTTGCGAAAGTATCCTGCCCCCTTGAACTTTTCGAACTTTTGCCACATTTCAGGCTTCAAACATAAAGATCTGAAACTGTAATTTTTTGTGAAGAATCAACAACAAGTGGGACACAATCATGAAGTGGAACAAAATTCATTGGATATTTCAAACTTTTTTAACAAATAAAAAACTAAAAAATTGGGCGTGCAAAAGTTAATACTTTGTAGCGCCACCTTTTGCTGCGATTACAGCTGTAAGTTGCTTGGGGTATGTCTCTATCAGTTTTGCACATCGAGAGACTGACATTTTTGCCCATTCTTCCTTGCAAAACAGCTTGAGCTCAGTGAGGCTGGATGGAGAGCGTTTGTGAACAGCAGTTTTCAGTTCTTTCCACAGATTCTCGATTGGATTCAGGTCTGGACTTTGACTTGGCCATTCTAACACCTGGATATGTTTATTTGTGAACCATTCCATTGTAGATTCTGCTTTATGTTTTAGATCATTGTCTTGTTGGAAGACAAATCTCCGTCCCAGTCTCAGGTCTTTCGCAGACTCCATAAGGTTTTCTTCCAGAATGGTCCTGTATTTTGCTCCATCCATCTTCCCATCAATTATAGCCATCTTCCCTGTCCCTGCTAAAGAAAATCAATCCCAAACCATGATGCTGCCGCCACCATGACAGTGGGGATGGTTTGTTCAGGGTAATGAGCTGCGTTGCTTTTACGCCAAACATAACGTTTTGCATTGTTGCCAAAAAGTTCGATTTTGGTTTCATCTGACCAGAGCACCTTCTTCCACATGTTTGGTGTGTCTCCCAGGTGGCTTGTGGCAAACTGAAAATGACACTTTTTATGGATATCTTTCAGAAAAGGCTTTCTTCTTGCCACTCTTCCATAAAGGCCAGATTTGTGCAGTATACGACTGATTGTTGTCCTATGGACAGAGTCGCCCACCTCAGCTGTAGATCTCTGGAGTTCATCCAGAGTGATCATGGGCCTCTTGGCTGCATCTCTGATCAGTCTTCTCCTTGTATGCGTTGAAAGTTTAGAGGGATGGCCGGGTCTTGCATACTCCTTCCATTTCAATATTATCGCTTGCACAGTGCTCCTTGGGATGTTTAAAGCTTGGGAAATCTTTCTGTATCCAAATCCGGCTTTAAACTTCTCCACAACAGTATCTCGGACCTGCCCGGTGTGTTCCTTGTTCTTCATGATGCTCTCTGTGCTTTCATCGGACCTCTGAGACTATCACAGAGCAGGTGGATTTATACGGAGACTTGATTACACACAAATGGATTCTATTTATCATCATTAGTCATTTAGGTCAACATTGGATCATTCAGAGATCCTCACTGAACTTCTGGAGAGAGTTTGCTGCACTGAAAGTAAAGGAACTGAATAATTTTGCTCGCCCACTTTGTCAGTTTTTTATTTGCTAAAAAAGTTTGAAATATCCAATAAATTTCGTTGCACTTCATGATTGTGTCCCACTTGTTGTTGCTTCTTCACAAAAAATTACAGTTTTATATCTTTATGTTTGAAGCCTGAAAAGTGGCAAAAGGTCAAAATGTTCAAGGGGGGCGAATACTTTCGCAAGGCACTGTACCTGGTTTATTAACTGTAAATATTTTTTTAATGAAATATTCAGACCCTGACAAATAAAAAAACATAAAAAGTTTGAAATGTGTAACATCTATATTTAATGAACCATTAAAGGCTCACAAGACAGACATTTCCTCCCCTTTGATCCTATAAATGTGTGGGAAAATACAGGCCCTTTTCTGATATTAATGTTTAGTACATTATTTTCATAAACCATTTACTGTACAGATGCTTTGAATTAATTGAATAATATATTTTTCTAAATCAACTGTAAAATCCCTGTATATTTCCCCATCCACTGCTATCTTAATGGTTTGTGCCTACCACAGATTAATATATAACAAACAGTATGTGAACATAATGTATTATCTCTGTGTATGTTGTTGTCTACTACTAACAGCCCCATTTCACAATGACACATTCAGAATGAGTGTAAATGTTCTGTGTAAATAGAAGCAGAGATGCATGATGGGTAGTTTTGGAATCTGGGCTCTGAAGCTGTGTGTGTTGTCTGGAAGTGAAGGTGCCATCACCCACCTTGAGTGATACTTGACAGTCACATGAAGCAGTAACATCACACACTTTTCTCAAAACAAAATTCTATTCAGTAGGGCACACTCAAGAAAAAGTTTTTTTTCAACTTAAAGCAGTACAAAAACATGCTGTTCTTATTGGATAAGACCAGGTGGCTCCTCTTCCTGTCACAGTTTGTTTTCCGCCATTCTGTGCTTAATGAACACATCCCAGCAGGTGTTGGCATAGCTACGGTTGGTGAGGTCATGTCATCTGGTACATCTCATAACTGTTGTTCACTTCCTGAATCTCCTCTTGCTGATGGCAGCTCTCCCTGATCACGTACACTATCAGTCCCACACAGATGAAAACCAGCAATGCAATGCCAATAACCTGAGAAGAAAAAGAACAGGAAGAGAAAAATGAATTGAGAAAAAAGTGTGAAAACAGCAGAACAAATAAGAGAAGGATACTTCATTACAAAAATATCAATCTTGCGACAATGCAATACAGAACACCAGGACAGGATAGAAGATAGAAGCACAGGGTCCCCAATGGTGCAGCAAACCCTGGAGCTAAGGCTTTCAATGTATTTTTGACTTGCTCAATGGCACAATGCCAGGAGGTGATATCTAAGAAAATAATTTCAACTCGCCAAACCTGGCGACTCAAATTGTGAACTTTTGTTTGTCTGACCTAGCTCTGCCTCCTTTCATTTGATCTCACCATCATCAGAGCCAGTTTCTAACACCCAGATTAAGCCTGGTCCTGTATTAATATACATTGTCATTTTCAACAGCAATTAAGCCTAGGACAAGGCTTAATCTGTCCGGGCCCCATCGGGATTTTTACCTGAGACTCCACAAACAGTTCCTGAGAGTGAAGCATAAGCTCCTGCAGTGTGCCGTCATCATGGTGAGGCTCACACCACTTCTGAGGAGGCGCCTTGTCAACAATCACAAATCTTCCGCTCCAGTCCGTCAGCGCACACGCAAAGTACTGGCCATCCAGGAAGAGCAGGATCAGCCAAACGATGGCCGGGACCAAGCTGGAGATGGATACCGTCTTGGGGCAGCTGCCCGGCTCGTACCTGCAGTCCTGGGTGATAAGCATCAGGGTGAAGGCCATGACGGCAGGGATGACGAAGAAGGCTGAGGAGAACAAGCCGTTCCATCTGGGATCACAGGGACACTCAAACTCCAGCTCCACCAGCTTCTCCAAGCCCATCAAGATGAAGCCGAAAGCCACGTTAGACACCAAGGGACTGTGGCCGATTTCACTCCTTACACGGGAGAGCCACTGTTGCCTCCTTTCCATGCTAGAGGTGACATAAAAGGACTGAACGGAGACTGAGTCGTCTGAGAGAGGCAGGAGCTGGCTGGCCACATTTGTAGCTGAACATGCAGACATGCAGGAGATCCAGCGATGCATGGTTAACACTGGTTTTGTGGGAAGGCTTTGCCCTCAAGGTACAGAACACACATCTCTGGTCTCATTGGGTGACATCAAAGGAAGGCGTAACTGCTGTGTCATGGGTTCGTGGATCCGACAGGTCCTGTGTGGCTGTCAGTCACAGTGTCCATGGTGACCGATGAGATGAGCCCTGCCTGTGACCTGGGGAGGGGGAGGGCTCTATAAAGTGGAGGGAAAAATAAATCCCGAAGCATTATGTAGATGATGTAGCACGTGATATTGTAGCAAAGCTGTATGAGAAAATAAACAAATGTATGGTTGTGTACTTCCTGATGACACTGTGTCAACATTAGTTATACCCAACATTTTAATACAAGTATGACTTTGTTTCCATTAGAAACAGAAAATAATTGTAAGTTGTTTCTATAAATGTAACTATTATTCACAACATTGGGCCAGTACAAATACAACATTAAAATACACAATACTGGATGTTGCCCTAGACCAGGGGTTTTCAATCTGGGGTTCGTGGCCACTTGGTGGTCCTTGGAGCTACTGCAGGGGGTCCTTGGGAAGATCTCCTAAAATTATTCATTAAAATTATTAATTGTACATTTCAAATAACCCAATTTTCTATGTAAAAAGATTTGTGTTTAAATAACGTCCTGCAAATGTCAAATTATTATTCAGGAAGGGAGCAAAGATCAGAGATAATGATAGTATTAAAAAGGAAAACATTTTTTGGAGAATATTAAGAACATGATAACATAATGCAATTTCTAAACATGGTACAGTAGGTGTGGCAAATTGCTATGGTAAAATACTTTTTATACAAACTCAATGTTTGCGTGCATTTCTATTTAATTCACCATGCCTAGAGTCTAGAAATATCATAATTTGGCATATGATTACATCTTGGATAAAAACTCACTTCAAATAAGCATCCTCGCTCTGTCTTGCATTTTACCGATGTTCAATTACGTCGGTATTTCTGATGCGAGATAATGTAGGTGACTCCACATCAAGGGCTGTCAAGACAACGGTGGGCGTGTAATTCAAATTATTTAGCTGCTGAGGATGGCTAGATGATTGCAAGTGTGTAATTAGGGCCCAAGCCAACGGCGAAGGCCCTATTGTTTTCCTTAAGATTATTAGGGCCCAAGCCAACGGCGAAGGCCCTATTGTTTTCCAAAAGATTATTATTATTATTATTATTATTATTTTTTTCCTACCTTTTGGGCACTTTTGGGGCCCTTAACATGCTCAAAAACTCTTGAAAATTTGCACACGGGTCAGAACCCGCGGCCATCAGAGCAGGGCTGAAGCTGGTACCCGGGCGTG